>JBBMOC010000070.1:25508-60324 GCA_037975185.1 Centropyge bicolor
GTGGGGGGTGGGGGTGGGGTGGGGGGCTTATTACATTTCCTGAGTAACTTTCCCAACACTGATCGTGACAGAAGCTTGCACAAAAGAAACCAATCAGATCACTTGTAACTCTAAACCAAGCGGCAACTATGCAAAGTGAAACAGGCTTCTTTCAGATCTGAAACACACTAAGAAGCATTCGATCACCTTTACATTCAGCAAAGGCTCTTTACCAGGTCTGGAGGAATTACTGTGTATAAAGCTAGAGGGGTTGTCATACTGAACTCAGTAACCGTCATTAGGAATGCAGCGTCTGATATGATGTGGTAGCATGCAGACTGGATGGAGGGTCAAAATACTCCCCTCTCATACCCACTGTTGACACAAAAATAGAAACAGTCACTTCCTGGAGTGGTGGTCAAAGAGCTGCCTGTGTCCCAGAGGTGGTGTGCTGTGTTTGTGTGTGTATGGAGAGAAAACATGGCCTCTAGCCTCGTACATCTCCTGTTGCAGTCTGAAGAACTGCCCTACTTTCTGCTCTCAGCTGAGTCCGATGAAAAGCCTTGCTGAATATTTGAAATGCATGTGGTGCCTTGGTTGCCTGCATCACATAAAAATGTGGATATTTAAAAAAAAAAAAAACAAAAAAAAAAAAGGCAAATAAGAGGTAACAAGTCTGTCGCCAGGGAGGATGAAAAAGAATACAGGCTTGATTTCCTAAACCTTGACAGTTCCTTGTGGGAAATCCTGCAGTACGTAATTGCCATACCTGCATATAATCTGTAAAATACTGTTACTATAAAGATGCTCATAACAAAAGGCCTACTGTTTAAAACTAAAGGGTTTGAATCTTACTACAAATGTAATTGGATACTTTTAATGTTAGTTACAACCACAGTGGCAGCAGGGTGACCAAGGTAAATCAGACATCCCCTTCCACATCCGCCAGCTCCTCCTGAAGGATCCAGAAGCCACCTAGCATGGTCTATGAATTACATGAACACTGGATGGACAAAGTTCCATGACGAGCCTTTTGGTCTCCTTACAAAAGTGGGTCCACATTTCCAGACAGAATCCCATTTTTCAGCTTTGCTCTGCCTCCTCTTTTCTATAATACAGGTGTGTGGAGGTGACCCACTTGTTCTCAGGAGATCAACTCCAATAAAGTACTGCTCAGCCAGGGGCTTGTAAGTCTGTCTCCCTTCTGAGATATTACAGAGGCATGGGCAGAAGAATGAGAGAGAATCCATTACATACTCCAGTCTTTGATTTGAGTGTCGATAATGTGCTTAGACGTGCTTCTATCTGCAGCATGTATAACTGTTACTGCTCAATCTCCAGAAGTAGCTTCTGCTAGTTCCCCACCAACCACAGAGGTGACACTGCATGACCAAAAAGACAGTTATTGTTTGCAGGTGTCACTTGGTCAAGGCCCCTGTCTTCCACCTGCCTCTCAACCGGCAATGCAGAAGCTGTAGGGTACATTATGCTGAAGATTCAACGGATCTAGAATCATCACCAAATCATGATCGCAGTTTCCCAGAGTCCCGCATGATGCCTTAATATTGTTTGTTTTGTCCAATGAACAAGCAAAGATTGACACTTCAGAGGCTGGAGCAAGCAAGTGTTTGGACATTTGTGATTAAACAATGAATTATTTATCATTTAATAAAATGTGTCAATCACCAAACTGATTCATCATTTCAGCTCAACAGCTCTATTGTAGCTGGTATAATTCAACCATAGCCACAATGGTGGTCTTTGTGACAGACCAAAGCTCTCAGTACAACAGCCAGCACAGTTTATTCTTAAAAAAGCACTTAAATGTCTGACTATACACAACCTAAGCATCCCAGATAACACCACCACATCGACTATGTCTGGTATTGCTTCTTTGTCTGACTTAATTTTATAAAGTCAAATGACAGACTGCAGAGGAGTTAGGCTAGACAAGTCTACCATAGCATGCGGCCCCTCCCTGACCCTGGGAAGAACGCAGAATATGACTTCAGGACTTGAAATGAGAGCTCTGACAGCAGAGAAATATCAGCAAAGCCACTCAACCTAATTACACAGTAGGCTGAGGATGAGATTACTGTTTGGTCATAGGCTCACAGTGGTTTGAGAGTGGATTTCTTTTTTTTGTGTTTTTGAGAAAAATATATGGAGAAGAATGAAACAGAAGCTGCTCCTATCATGCTTTGCATTCAAATCAGTCCAAGGTTTCAATGTGTGACAAAGAACAGGTAGTATGGACTTTGGAACTTTTAATATTATTTGGTAGCCAGTAAAGACACACACACATCTTTATGTGTAGCTTCAGAGGATAGGACTGGGAGACATAATCCTGCCCATTTGTTCTCAGCTATCATTTCAGTCTCACTAACTCTTCAACTACACATCAGCAAAGCTCTCCCTGCCAGACAAAGGCTGCCACAGCGGAGATGGAAACAGAAGTGATGCTTTCATGACAGTCGGAAGAACCACAAAAACAACCAGCTGAGAAACCCTCTAAGTGAGCCCTACAAAGCCTCTGGAGTGACAGTGGCTTCTGTAAAAAAAAAAAAGAAAAAAGAAAAAAGGGGGAGTCAACGAGCAACAGAACTGCTGACGAGGCACTAAAGTTTTTTTTCCCCACAGGAGAAAATTTAACTCTCCTATGTGAGAAATAAAAAATCAGTTCTTGCGTCTCACCATACACAACTCACAACATGTATGCTTGTATGTCTTTATCATTTTCCTGAGCAGTTATGGTTCTTTAGGTTTACAAGAGGACACAAAGTCAAAGTTTTAACACTGTGAGTCACATTTCAAGTCATTCATAAGGAATGATTCCTAGTCCACCTTCAGGGTTAAAGGCTAGAATACATTGTGTTCTGATAAGAAATGAGGGAGACAAAACACACACAGAGACTCTTCTGTCTGCCTCTGCAAACTCCCAGCTTTGCTACCCAAGAGGGAAAATAAGCAAACTGGATGGAGGGGGAGTGGTAGTAAATGTCAACCAGTGTTAATACTTGTTCCGATTAATAGCATTTCAAGAATCCAATAATATGAAAGCTAACTACAGTATAGCCAGTGGATTACAATGGCTTTAGTTATACATTGTGTGATAAAGGAGGCCCATGATTGATCATTCAATCATCAATCATATGATCTGTCAGATTTAAAGGCGCAAAGCACACAACAACAGCAGAACAGTGACAGACTTCGGGGCAGGTGGGAGAAGTGAAACGCGTACTGTGAGAACAGGGACCTTTCTGTGGGAAACCAGTGTGACAGACTGCAGTCCTACTGATGATTACTATACCATTTTCACCTTTAAGTTATTGTACACAAATCTGTAGTTGATGGCTTTTTTAATGAAATGATTGATACCACTCTCAAGCATGTGTGGAAAGTAATTGTCTTCACCTGGTATTAAGACTGGAAGCAGGGGGAAAGAGTTAGCCTGGCTCACTCCAGAGTTCAAAAATATGTCTTTGAGTGCCTTGACAGCTTAGTGATTAACTTCAACTCAGGAGCCCTGTGATGTTTTCTATAGGCTGATGTGTTCCCCTTTTACAAGGCTGTTACAACAATATTACAACCCAATCTCTGTGTATGTGCGTGTGCATGTGTCTCTGTCAGGGTTAGACAGCTAAAAAATGTGGGCTGTTAAAATGTGAAGGCCAAGACAAGTTCTCTGTCGAATGCTGAGCCAAGCTGCTTGTCATCAGAAATACAGAAGAGACAGCTAATATCTGGTCCGCATGAGATGTGGGGATGTAAAAGCAACTCAAAGAGAAACCACTTTGTCTTTTGGTTCGGTCTTGTGCCAGTAAAAGAAAAATCATGTCACCTTTCAAATAAGCAGCCTGCAGCGCTCACTCAAACTAAAAGAACAGCAGGTTCACACTGGGAACAATTACAGGTATCAGCAGCCCTGATGTGTGATTTTTGCGTTGACAACATCCCATGATTGACAGACAACGGTCATTACCAGCCTCGACAACAGGGTTTATGTCTAGATTGTCCTCAGCCGCCGAGGCATAGGACACCTCAACATCCACTGACATTACTCACAGTAAGCACAAGACAAAAGCCTATAAAAGAGTCAGACAAGAGCAACCTGGAGACACAATGATTATCTGTGATCTGAGTTTCATAACTCTGAGGCAACCAGCTGTTTGTTAAATACTGCCATTGACTGTGTCAGCATTTCATCTGTTGACACTCCATGTAGCACTGGCAAAATGATACTTCTCTTTTTTTCTAAAGAAATATACTGGAAAACTGCAAGCTAAGCTTAGTATTGTTGTCATGATACATACAGGGATTTGCACTGCTTTTGAGTCAGATGGGTGGCACCGCAGAAACGTCTTCAAATGAATTAAGCATATCTCCTTCCAGCCACAGGAAAGCCAAAGTCCTTCCTCTGCTCGCTCGCCTCTGTTACTTTTCATCTTTACACTTGGGTTTGAGTTTTCACCTGTTAAATATAGGAACATTTGACAGAAATCTTTATCCTACACTGTTGTTTCAAGAGAGGATTTGGATCTCCTCCAATCATTCCTTGGGATAAACTGTTGAAAATAGAGTAGTAAAACCTTTAACATACAGTATAGCAGTACTGCACAGGTTAACAAGTGAGGTGCCACTGTTATACTGGTGGCTAGTTTATCTTTGCTGATCTACCTGCAGTAGACTTTAGCAGAGATGATCACCAGACTCATCACTTCTTCTGACCAGATGTACATAAGCTCCAGCAGATCTAGTAAGATTGTGCATGACTCTGCTATGACCTGACACAGAGGTATACATAGAGTCAGCACAGCCATGTTTGTGCTCTAATGTGACTCATCTTCAATGCTTCACAGCTTACCTTCAAATTAACTTTTTGGCCACTTTGGGGCAGCAAAAACAAGCTGTACTCAACACAGACAGATCATCACCATGGAAGATGGTTACAGCTACATGTTATAAATTCAGTAGTAAGACTAACATTCATTTGTAGATGTGTTTCTGGCAACCTGATAAATCCAATAAACTCCAATATTCACACTCCTATAAGCTCTGTTTTGATCCGCAGCAGCTCCAGAGGGAAACTCTCAGCTCTTTAGCTGCTAAACGTTTCACTATGTTCACTAGTTAGTGTCTAACTGTGTCGGTCTGCTGTTTGCTGCTGGGAGTCGGAGTGTCCAGTGGGTTTTTAGAGCATTCTCTCTGAAAACAACAACACTGGAAACAACACTGAAGATAACTGAGGGTGAAACAGAACAATAGTGTTGTGGACTGCCAAACCAAAACAATGAGCTGAAAGGTTCCATAAAGTCCGATGTGTAAGTTCTATGTCCAAGTATCTATGGGGTGACCACTCCCATTAACACAGTCACTTGAATCATTGTTAGCATGCACATTTATTTAAAGCAGCTTTACATAAAATAAAATACTAACTTTCATGTACATAGGATATACTTGCACTGCTTCCAGGCCTCAGCGTGCCAGTCCAGGAACTGATGCCTGTTTGTTTACGAGTAGAAAACAGATCAGCCATAGATTCATAAGTCTTCTTTCTGCCAGGGTTTCCACTCCCTGAAATTTACTCTGCAAAAAGCTGAATTCAGGAGCCCTGCTTTATTTATTTTCTCATCAGCAGGCTGCTTCAACACACTGTGGACAGCGCAGCATGCATCTAACATCGTGCAGACAGCTGTGACTTTTTTTTTTTTTTTTTTTAAATCCTGTTGAAACAAATACAGTCAGCTGTTCAGCTTTAAGGATCTCAATCCTGGGGACTTCTGGGGGCTGTTAATGCTGAAGAACCACCCAGGATGCTGACTTGGCCAAACTGGCCACACTTCAATATCAGCCTTGACGACAGGTGCAGAGTCCCAAACGCTTCCAACACTTTTCACTTAACTGTGTATATGCATCTTTGTTTTGTACATGCGTGATGACTTTTGCACGTGAACAGCATGTGAATATACAACAGATTTGTTTAGAAAAAAGTGTGACCTTGTAGAATAAAATGAATTTCTAAGGACATTTCCTGAGTTTCTACTTTGTCCCCAGCCACATTATTTAGCAAATCAACCTCTTTTGTTGCTGATTCTAGCTCCAAGTACACACAAATGCTGTCAGATTGAGAGTTAGAAACCTCAAACATACCACAACTTCAGTGCAAAGAAACACCTGCAAGCATCTAAGGAACTTTATTAGTCTGCACACAGTGATAGCACAGGGTGTGGCCTCGTACCTGCAGTATCTCACCACAGAAACCTGAGGCCTTTGTCTGCAGTGGTCAAGTTCAGTCAAGTCTCAAAGAGCAGAGAGAGGAGGGAGGAGTCATCCGGTGTTTGTTTTACCCCAGGGTCTGAGAACTGACAGTCAGGTGCCCAGGTGCTGCTTAGTAAGCTTTACAAAGTCAGACACAGTTCACTGCCACATAAAATACATTTCAATTCCCCTTCTCTTTGATGACGGAACAAACACAGCGTTTTTAAGATTTCAGCAATATGTGGATGTAAGTTTAATGTTTGAATTTCAAAGCATGATGGATATTTGATGATCTTTGTGACTTAGAGTCAGAACAAGTTGCAACTGGTAAATAACACTGTTCCATAGTTTATAGTTCTATATGTTTTAACCTCTTTTCTATTGGATTATTTAGTTTAGCTCATAAAATGTAGAAAAGGCAAGTGCAAAGTTTAACCAGATATTATACTATTTAACCAGAAAATCTAAAAATACCAGGAACAATAGACGTAAAAAGCAACTGTGCCATGGTGTATTGTAATATGTAAAGCAGTAATACTTTTGTACATTGTGCAGTAATACTTTTGTACATAGTGTAGGGCTGCACGATTATGGCCAAAATGATAATCACGATTATTTTTATCAATATTGTAATCACGATTAATAATCACGATTATTCATTGTGTTAGGTAAAACGTACCTTTTCATTGCACTTTTTTAAAAAAACAAACAAGTCTTCAAATTGAAACTTAAAATAATCATAAATCAAACAATAAACTAAAATTCACCCAAAGACAAAGGGGAAAAAAAAAAATATGCTATTGCAAAATGCAATTATAAAGTGCAAACAAACAGGAAACCGGCCTTATTGCATCCGTTATTTCAGTGTGTCTTTGAGAGGTGGATGGATACGGTGTCGCCCGGTGCAGAGTTGCTGTTATGGTTGTCTGGGTTGGCGCTGGACACAGACAGGGATTTAGTGGAGTCAGTTCAATATATCTGCGATCGGACCGGGGACGTCCTGGCGAAAACGAACACAAATTACCGCTTGTGTGTCCCAGCCCGAAAGCCGGTCGCAATTGCGATTTGGAAACTGGCTACCGGCACAAACAATAACCCCGCCCCCAGCCCCTGACGTAGTCTGTGCTTAGCTCTGGACCAGCGAAGAGTTGGTGCCTGTTAAGCACCGGTTTTTAGCACCTGGAGCCAGTGCTTACGTGGTGGAAACACGAAGAACTGGTGCTAAGTCAGGCACTGGCTCCGAGCTAGCACTAGCACCAGCGCAGTGGAAAAGGGTCAACAGTAGATGTTGCTCCTTTACAAGGCACTAACGGCTGCTCACTGTCACTGCCTGCTGCTCCCGACATTGCACTCTCTCACAATTTAATCATTTGTAGCTGCCGCTGCTGCGGGGTTCGCTCGCTTGCTGTTTAGGCAGCGTAATGATGAGGCCCTAACCTATGGGTCGCCCCCTGGTGGTTGGCTGACTATTGGGTTGAGAAAGTGCTTGATTTGACATGCAACAGAGCTCGCTTTTTAAACGTTAAAATCGCCGACGATCATCTTAATTGTGGCAAATAATTGTGGCAGCCAAAATCATGATCGTGATTAAAATTCGATTAATTGTGCAGCCCTAACATAGTGTATATTATATTTCAGTAATCATGAGTTTGGAATTGGGAGTGATCTTTTGACTGCCTGGGTGGCTGTCAGCTCGACTTTAACAAAGACCAGACTCACTAATTGGTGCGCGTTCAAGTAATGACACATAAAACACTAATGTGAACCACAGCCACTGATTCAAGCACACTTTACAGACTCCATGTTGCTGGAGGAGAGATCCAAATTCTGTTTCTTTAAAGTCAATGACTTAACGTCCATTGCAACTTGTTTCAAATAGTATTCCAACCTCTGTCTGTTAATAAAAGCGGAGCTGCCACAGTTGAACAACTCCAACTCAGTGTCTCATTGAACCATACATCAAACATCACATGTTCAATTCAATTCAATTCAATTTTATTTGTATAGCGCCAAATCACAACAAAAGTTATCTCAAGGCACTTTACATACAGAGCAGGTCAAGAGACCCGACAACATATAGAGACCCAGCAGTTCCCGTCATGAGCAAGCAAATGTTGTGGTTTAAAAAGGAGAAAACAGGATACTTCTACCATAAGACATGATGTGTAGTTCAGATGACAGTGAGATCTCAGAAAAAGAAGGCAGAACAAAGATGACAGAACAAACTTCTCAAAAAGAAATATTACATCTTGAGTGTCCCTTTGGTTAAATGAAGTGCACAATGGGTTTTTAAGCTGTAACCTTCTAAAGAAAGTAAGACCTCATCAGTTCATTGAAACATTTCTGCAGTACAGTGGCGACAACTGGCTTAATTTCCTGGTTAAAGGTTTAAATGAAGCACCGATATTTTTCTCATTATAATAACAGAAATACAAGTTCTTCAGTTTGAGCAGTTCGAGGCTGAACCTGCACATATTTTCTTAATGGTGAGAGTGACTTTCAGGTGTATTAACTGTGTTTCAACATGTCTTTGCTGTGACTAGGATAACACCTCACCTGTCTCTTCTCTTCAGACTGGACTGTTTGGAACCTAAAGCAAAGACAAGTTCGTCTTTTATTTTTAAACTGACGGATCCTCTGACAAAACAAATAGGCCAATTAAGCCAAACGGCATTTTGGGTACCAGTACTGCTCGGCACCGACACGAGTAAACACATATGTTCCAGGCAGGCACGCACGCGCGCACACACACACACACACACACACACACACACACACACACACACACACACACACACACACACACACACACACACACACACTCTGCATGTATGGATGCAGCTTTGAAACAGCAGTTTTATTGACATGGTAAAAGAGGGTTTGTGCAAGTCTGGAAAATAAAGCCACGCTATTTCTGGCAAGCGGAGACTGCTGAGCACTTAGATCATTATTTAGAACCAGCTGCAGAGTCGGCAGTGGAGATGTGGGTCAGGAGGGCAGGAGGACGAGGAAGTCAAAAGTTACTCGAACCTTGTTAAAACAGACGGGAGAGAAGAGGCTGAGCAGCACAGGATCTCTGAGGGAGATACTGTCATCACAGTAACAGATATACCAGATGATATTCCTCAACACACACTTAAGCAAGCATTCTGGTTGTGATAATGTCTCCTCAGGCAAAATATTTCACAGCTGAACAATACCTTTTTTCAACTAGTCCAAATTCCAAAAAGTGACAACATTAACAGTATATATATTATGTGTGTGTATTAAATGAATAAGATAAGATAAGATAAGATAAGACAAGATAAGATAAGATAAGATAACTTTTATTGATCCCCCTTAGGGGAAATTTACTTGTCACAGCAGCAATAACAAACAGTAAACAGTAACTCAAAAATAAATACTAGAAAGTGGCTAGTTAAAAAATAAGACAGTAATAAAAAAACAAGAATAATGAGTGGCATAGAGACAATAAAGTGAGGTAAAGTATTTACACTATGTTACATGTTTTCCTTGTCTTTGGCATCCATGAATGAATGAATGATCCATGAATGAGTTTTCTACTCAAGAGAAACATAATATACACACAAATATTGGTGAGTAAATCAGCCCACTGCCCACTGACGCACACAAGTCAGGTCATTCAAGAATACACAAATCTTGGCAATGTCCGTACAGCACACGCCTGTCTGCACGTCCTTCACCTTGAAGATATTCCTCAGAGAACCTCAGGCTCCACAGACAAAGACAAACAGAAAGACAGATGGTCCCACAGATACAGATAACCCAACATTCACACACACAGTCGTCCAACACAGGTCAGCTGACCCCAGATACAGTACATCCTCCTCCTGGCTTCCTGCTTAAGATATTTTGGATTTCAAACCCCAGCATTGAGGATGTGACAGGAATGAGCTATTGGTGCAGTGAGCTGTGTTACATTACATTACATTCATTGTTTGCCTTTTGAGTGCTCTGTTGTTTTCTGCACTTCAGAAACTTAAGTAAATACTTTTGTTTTTATGTCATTGTCACTGCTTTAAGGCAATATGGATCTTTTTGTTGGGCAATCACTCATCATTCAGCACACAAAAAAGTCATATGGCCCACAACAGAATTTCCCCACTGAGGGGTGAATAAAGGAATATCTTATCTTATCTTAATCCTCTCACATCCTGCATCCCTTACACCCTACAACTTCTACCTTACATGCAACATATAAGAGATCAGAATTATATATAATAATAACACAATCACAGAGAGTAACTAAAAAGGCATGTGGTTATTCACTCATTTCTTATTTATCTAACTTAAGATAAAATCAGTGATATGGTCTGATATTTCTAATGTGGATTTAATGATTAAACAGAGCTCAGAAATGGGATTAACTTGCAAAGCAGTGTTTAACGTCAGACAGCATTTAAGTTATATCATGATGTTACAATAACCAAAGTCTTAGATGACATTGATGGCCATATGATGATAGCAATATATAGTCTATTCTGTACCCTGAAAAAGTCAGATTAGTTGCTTTGCATTATTGGCTGATGTGATACTGATTCCACTGGAGGATTGTTCATCAAAGCAAACATCTGCTGTTTTATACACAAGAGATTAATTTTATATTTCCAGCAGCAGCTGGTTGTGTTTAGTTGTTCTAAGCAACAGTAGATTAGTTTAGAATGAACAGAAAAAAAGCTGGATAGTTAATGGCCTATAACAAAACCACACCACATACCATTCAGGCAGCTAGGTTTAGAGGCAGATTCATGTCTCTGAGGTCTGATCACATTAAGCAACACCACCAGCTGAATGTTGAAGTTCATGCTGAAGTGATTCAGAGAGCAGTTCTTCTAAAGGCCACAGGATGCTGCATACAGACAAAACTTTCTGCTTAAAAAAATCTTTGTTTTTTTGTAAATCAGTGTTCTACTATTAAAAAAGGCTTTTCTTTTTCTTTGACGGACAAATCTCTCAGATAATCACACTCAGTGGTTCAGGATGCTGGTGATTCATCTAACACGTCCTTTCAACACTGATTGGATGTACCGAGCCTGACCTGGAACTCAACCACAGTCAGCCATTGCACAACACAGTGTAAACTTTGAATGGATCTGAAAATATACAAAGAGCTCATTGAGCTCTACTGGCTCATTATAATGAAAACCAACAGTAAGCTCATCTACTCATCAGCCTAAAAAATGAGTTTACCTGAGCTGCCACAGAGATATCCTATCACCGCCAAGCATCACAAAAACAAGTTTCAGTTTGCTGGACGAGAGGAGGTGTGTTCTAGTGGTTTTGGCTGGTATGGTGGCCTTGTGTCACCACAATGCATACACACCCATTTAATATACGTGTACACACACACACACACACACACACACACACACACACACACACACACACACACACACACACACACACACACACAATTACAGCTCAACCCAACAACCAGCCTGGCAAGCAGGTGTGAGCCACAGCTGGGTGTGGAGCGTTGCCTGCTTCTGTTGCTGTGTCCTCACATTCAACTCTGACTCGCCAAGATTCTTTCAGCGCTAAAGTTCATTCATACTTGAACAAAGTAGTTTGTCAGCCTACTAGCATCTTGCTCGAGAATACTTACTGACCCATCTCCATGACAACAGAGCAAGCTCCGGAAAAAAAACAAAAAAGCTCAAAAGCATAGCATAGATGGACTTTGAGTTTGTATCATTTCGGCAAACTTTTATTTCCAAAGTCAACAATTGACTGAAATGCTTAACTTTTAAGACAACACAGATCCTAAGTCCTAAAAACACTATGGATGAAATTTTTACAGTTCAAGTCCTGACACAATGACACTGAATTTCACTGAAAAACAGAAGCAATGGCAGAGTGTTGACATGCTCTAACAGAAAGAAGAAAATAGCCCACTAAAAAGACGAAAGGATGAACTTATGAGTTCCAAGTCTGAGCGTTTATACACACAGACACAGGAACACACAGGCCTCATACCAGGTGTCACCAAGTGTCAAAACTCTGGAGTTCCAGGAATCAACAGTATTGAGAAACAGTGACGAGAAACATTGGCACAACGCAATATATGGATTATTTCAGCCTGTATCAGGTCACCTTGACAGAAGGGCATGCTATCTGTGTTTGTTAAAAGACATACTGTAGCAATCTCAATACACACACTGCGCTATAGGAGAGGGAGACCAGTAAAACAATATATCATATATTCTCCGAAGCAGTGCAAGTACACAGCGAGACAAGAAAACCACAAGCAATATCACAAGTCCAACAACTGATACCAAACATGACCTGCTGGTGTGACCGTGGCACATTCTCCAACCAGCAGGTCAGATTCACAGCCTGATTAAAAGCCTTCCACTGTCTGAAAATTACTTTCAGACAGTGGAAGGGACAAAGGAAAAAAAAACTTAGGATAGCATGCCAGCTGATTTCCTCTTTAATAAAACATGCTGCTGCTTTAGGCAGTTTATCAGTCTGAACACTCCAGATTTTCCCAGACAGGAGACTACAAATGAGCAGACCTCAGTGGAGTGCGACCAATCCAGTTGCAGCACAGCACTATTTACAAGATACTTTTGTTTGCTCAGGGGCTCACAACAGATCTTAATAGCATTTCCAGTGGGCTTTTGGAAATAGTTTTAGAGCACGCTTTACACAGGGAACTGCATAACAATTAACTGACAGATTCAGAGGAGCGAGGGGAGGAAAGTGTGGAGGAGGCGTAGCGTTTGGTATCATTAGGAACTCATTATGGCTCCACACTGGGCAACCACAGTGAGAGAGCAGGAGAGAAGAGAAGAGCAGCAGAAGGTAGTGGACTGTTAAGATTTAATGACCGCTTATGGATGATCAACACAAACAGTCATTTTGCATCTGTGTATTCAGTGTGTCTAGCTCTGCTGCTGACTAAACCAAAGGCTTCTGTTTCTACTGGATACAGATAAATAGAGGCAGGCATTGTGTTAGGGGATCGCGCCAAAGCTGGCCCCACTGTCACAATGCACTCTCTGTGGTTTCACAAGAACAGCCGTTGGCTTGGGGATGAGCCAGTGGCCCTCCGCTCCAGCCAGGAGGTCTCGCACCAGAAAGCAGAGTCTTGGACCCGATGTTCTGGGAACACAACAGCCCTGGCCTGATTGGTATAGCTGAGCAGATACACTGAGCCAAACCTGCCTCTTCATACTAAGTCTCTTTGGGCATCAGGGACGGCTCAGCGAGAGGGAAAGGATTTGAAGTTGGCATCAGCACATGAATCACTGATTAACAACATATTCATGCCTCACGGTGGCAAAATGGAGATTGCTAAAGGCCACAGGCTTCAGCTCAAAGCAGTGAGAGTCAATATGAAATCTTAGTGATGTTGTTTTTTAATCTGTCACACATTTCTTGTGCTAAATCGGTCTCACATTTATTTCAATCTCTACTCCAGAAAACAGGTCTCTCCACCTCCCCCAGGTATCATAAGTGTCATACAAAAACAGGCTCCCTGAGGCAAACAGAAAACCAAACAAAAGCTGGACGTCTGAACAACTACCACTGCAGCTGCTCCTCTGAGCTTCTTCTGGGAGCAAAGCCAGCAGCCCTGCAGGTGACTGGTGGAGCTCACTCAGAAAATAAAAGCTGGGTTGGTCACAGAGGAGTCAGGAAAGGGCCAAACCACCACGGCCATACCCAGAGCAGGTATGACGAGAATGATTCAACCTCATGCATGTGCATTAGTTTTAATTATAACCCACAACAAGCAGCAGATCTAAAGACTTGACAGCATGTTTCATGTCAGCTTGTATTCACATTAAGGTCAGTGCCCAGTGAGGTGCTATCTCTCAGCAGCTGTATTTCAAACCAGCTCACTACTAGCAACTCAGTGGAATCAAATAGAACAGCTCTCTTAACATCAGCCTCACAGCAGAGTTCCAAACCATAACTCAGAGCAGCTCAGCTCCAGACAGACAGACAGAGTACTTTATTAATCCCTTTGGGAGGTTCCCTCTGGGAAATTGGCAGTGGAAATACAGACAGTATGTGGATGATATTCCTACCTGAGCAGAGGATGCCTTTGTGTCTGGCACAGGAGAAGTCATCACACTCGCAGAAGCTGCCATAAATCTTGCCGAACTCAGACTCGTAGCACAGGCACTGGTTGCAGCTGCACTCTCCTCGTCCGCTGCAAATCTGTTTGCCCTCGGCCTCCCTGCAGGCGCTGAGGTACATGCTGCTGGCCTCACCCTCCTGGCACTCGCAGCGGGCCCCCAGGTAGCCATGCTCACAGCGACAAGTCCCACAGTTATAAGTACCTGCAACGGCAAGAGTTCCTTTATTCTGCTAAACTGACGTCCCTGTACGCCTCTTAATTGAGCCTGCGGGCGTATTCAGCTACACCTATCATTTCAAGTCTTCAAGGCGGTGATTCCTGAATGTGAAATGTTTCCACTCAGGGTTTTTGGTGTTTTAAGCTTGACCACTTACACTTCCCCTTCCCCTTTCATTCACTACACTCACTACATCTCAAATGTGTACAGAAATAATTTAATGCATTTCCTGCCAAAAAGGAAACAGGATGTTGACCGATATAGCTCAGTGCCTACTGTATTTCAAATATCTACATGGTTCAAGTTTAAAAATACTTTTGAAGTATAATTTTGGCTTTTATGGCCATCATTATCTCAGCAAAGGCTACCACAAGTGAGAGCCTCTCCATTATAATCAAGCCAAAGAAAGGAGTCAATCAATAGGAGAAAAGTAGGAGCTTCCCTTAGTCATTGAAGTCAAAATACCAGGTCTGACACCACTGATTGAAGTGTTCAACGTCCATGAAAGTTTCAAAACACAGGAAGCCGGACAGCAGCAGTTTTCTGTCCTGTGTGATTAACAAGTCCGGTGGTTTTTGGTTTTGACTGATTTTTACAAGCGCAGGATTTTTTACAGCTGATTTTCACATTTTTAGGTCCCTTTGCTTTTGAAACTGCTGCATTTCCTCCTGCAACAAGATGTTCATCTCTGCAGTTTCGTTAACATTAAGTAATGAACTGTAAACTACAGAGTGTTCTTGAAGCAAACCCTAAAATATATAAACAAATAATACATACATAAATGTAAACAGTTAAGCAATTAATTACACTTTATATGAGTAAATATGTAAATGAAATAAACTTGGATTTTTGGAGGTTAAAATAAAAACGGAACATTCTTAGCTCTGGTGATGCAGCGCTAGTTCATGTCCAATTATCTCTTGATAATGCATTTAGCTCACTCTTGAAATCAAATAAAGGGAATGTAAAACAGGTTTGTGTAATCTGATTGAGCTATTATTTATATTACTGTTTTCACATTTAGCTCCCTGTAAGTACAACTCCCATGAAGTACCTATGGAGCTGCAGATGCTGCTGTTGGTTTGTGCCGTCTGACTGCAGCCGCAGTCACACTGATAATCCACAGCCACCTCCAGACGGTCTTTGAATCCCACCGGCTTGATGGTGAAGCGCTGGTCGGTGCCGCGGGGAGGGCAGCCCCTCGCCTCCACGCTCACATTGAACGATACCTACAAAGAAGAAAAACAAGTGGTGCAATTAGAAAGAAAATATACAGAGATTGGCACTGATGGAGAAAGGAGAGTGACTTCCTGTTTGTGGAATGAGAAGGGTTCAGGTCAAGTTCAGATGATTTGAAAGATACAAGAGTAGAGTTTTATACAATAACATCAAAAAGCCTCTCGACCACAATATCTACATCCGACCCCCTTGAGTTTCCATATTTCTAAGTGACCTGATCCCACCCAATATCTTTTAATTTGAGCAAACACAGGCACCATACAAACACTTGACAGCTGCCAGCTAGCCTGTGGACATGAACTACACATGACCCTCTGTTGTTAGTTTACACCAGCTGACTTATTTCACCCACAGAGGAGTTTACAGTGTGCAGCTGATGCAGCTTTGCCTGAGCAGAGAGTGGAACATGACACAAGATCTACACCCATTTGATTGCTCTGAGGAAGGAAGTCTGGACAAGAAGAGAAACCCAACCCGTGCTCTTTTTTCTGTTCCAACATGAGCACGTTCTTCTGGTATGTTCCTCGCAGTCACTCAATCACAGCAGCCATCCTCAGAGCTGTCTGTTCATTGTACAGCTCAGTGTGTGCCCTGATGTTAACAGATGGAATTATGCTGTGACAAATTTGGATAACTGCCTGCTGACATAATGTAGGATTTTCATGTAAATATCACAGATAAGAGTATGACAAAGTGCCAAAAAGAAAAGCACACAGGGGACACAAACACATGTTCTACTGGTTTGGCTCATTGGAAAAAAAACAGTGATTGTGAGGTTTACATGCCAGATTTCAACTTTAATTTGAGGGCATTTACAGCCATTTTAGACCTGTGTAGTTATTGTGGCTCTTTACATACACGCCCTGCCAATTTTTAAATAACAGACAAATACAGACAGACAGAGTGTAAAGTAAGCAAGGCTGTAGAAGGAGTGAGCAAAGGTCTCATATTCTCATCTATTTTGGTTCAGAGATCAAAATTGTTACAGCAGGGAGGCAATACTCTCTGCTTTGAAGCTTGGACTAGAAGCTCTTGACACACAGAAGACACCAGGAGTAAATATTCCATCCTTGCAGCACCTGCTGTTCTTGGCAAGAACATCTGTGTCTTTGGACCTGGATCTCCTCAGTAGAGGGTAACCCATTAACCCCCGCATTCTTCTGCTATTCAGTACCAAATATGTCACAACCTGGGCAAGGCCTCTCCTATACAAATGTGTTAGACAAACACAGCCTTCCTCTGCCTAGATCAGCCACTGGTGCTTCAAATTTTCATCAAGTTCATTCAAGACACATCACATTGTAAATGCATCACATAAACAGGACCAAGCCACTGCAAGGTGTGAATAATAGAAGCCAGGCAAACCCTCCACTGTTACAGGTTGCAGCAACTTTGGCAGCCAATTTACAGATTATGATATATGTGAAAAGGAAAATGAACTGTTGGCCCATTGTTAATCCTGTATCCATGTAAAACATCACAACGCACACTGAATTCTGGTATCATGAACCTTGCTTGAGAACTGAAAACCTTCTTGTACAGACAGGCTTTTTTCATTGATGTAGTCCTGGTATGGTAATGTTAGTATTGTCTGCTATGTTACTTCTTGGCCTTATAATGTTTTTATTGACTGTGTGAAGTACTTTGTGTACTCTAGAAAAGTGCTATATAAATAAAGCTTCTCATTTGCTACTCTTCAACATCCCACATAGCACACAACCAAACACCGATGAGGTTCTACTCATGACTCATTTTTGTTACAGCTTCAACCAGAATGTATTTTAGCTGGCTCAAGGCAACCTAAGATAACACAGGAAGAGCCTACGTCACATGCTGCTCGGACTTCCCCCTCCACTTCCGCATGGCAAGCTTAACAAGTTAACAAGGGACACAATTAAATTTACTGTAAATGTGAGTCGCGAGGAGGCCAATTCGCCAAATCATGTGGCTCATTGTGGAGAAGCATAGGGGGCAAAAACTTGGAAGGAAGCAGTAGTAATAGAGGACACTAGGAGGGCGGGGGAATAAAGAGAGCTGAGGCTAAACTCATTGAGAAAATGCTTTATGGCAAAGCTGGCTGAGTAATGTGATACAAGCAGGGACAGAGCATGCCTCAGGTCGTACTATAGGATGGCGTAAGAGGGGGAACACATGCAGACAGCAGAATAACATAATGACTGAGTTGACAGAAATTTGCATCTCCAAAAGACTCTGACAAAGATTTTCCTCATGGTTAAAAAACATCTTTTTGGGTGATGGAATTCTTATGACTGCCTGAAATTCAATTAACTGGGACAAACCCTACAGAGAAGGTCAAACAAAACAACATATAATCTAATTTAACTCATTCTGGTTTGGTTTGTTTCTGCAGCATGTTAGTGCAGACTTGGTTTCATTTATATACATGAGACTATTCGGAGGTCATACATTTGTGTAGTGTTACAGTGAAAAGGATGCTGGCTCAACTATACACACCCCAGCTAGCATTTCTCCTCCTGCCAGTTCACTTCTTTCATGGCCTGCAGTTTCACAGGCCTCCTCCTGCCTACTTTTGTGTGAGGTCATTGAGATGCAGCATCAGGCTCGATGCCAAGCTCACACAGACACAGTGACCGACACCTGGGCCGTATCCTCAGTAAAGACTGGGAAGCCTGGCACCCAGAGGACTGAGCCTCTACCCTCCATCTCCTTTCACTGCTGAGGATAAAAGATATGAGCAAGGCCCATCACCAAGAGCCCTCTTCCATTCACTGGTATTATTCTGCTTCAGTCACCCTCAACCCCTCCACCACCCGTTCCCATCCCTAAAACCAAGAAAAAAAAGAAGGCCGAGAGGAGGGTAGGGGGTTTTGGGAGAAGAATTCCACCACGCCGAAACTCACTGTGGGACAGCATGTATGAGGCTGCCCCTTGCTCGTGTTTTCAATGGATCCAGGACTCAATACAAATCTTAACTGAGGCCTGTATAGAATATAAAGTGACCACCAGAGAGAGTGCTATACACAATTCAAAACAATTAAGATGAGCTATCATCTTGTTTCACCTGACCTCTGCTTTTACTTAGAGTAACTGAGAAATCTCCAACTGCAGTAAAGCTGCTAAAGCTTACAGTCATGGGAAACACACAAATCTTCAATCGTTCATTCTGTTATTCCTACGTACACACTTTCATTACTTCTGTGCATCTCATCCAACAGTGCACCATCCAGAAATTCCACTTCAGGGTAAGAAGAGAGCCAATACACCAGCTGGGAGCTTGGGAGAAAGTTAACTTAAGCCCTTTTTATACAGACCCCTCAATACCTCTATTTGGGTGGGGGCATGATGCAAGGGCATCATATAGTAGGTGTTTCCTGTATCTACTGTGAATCTACTGATAGACCCACTTGTTTGTTTTCACTCAAAAGGGAGCATGTTCATTTCTATGAAAGGGAAGTGACGTATACCTGCAGGACATGAGAGAGCAAACTGTTCCCACTATGTGTTTGTTGTCTGAATGTAAAGTAATGATTAGGGATGAGCCGGATACTCGTTTTAGACGAGTATCCGTTACGGATAAAGCATGTTTGACGAATACGATTATGATACGAGTAAAATATGTTAATATCTGTGCTTGTGCTGAAGGAAAATCCTCATTGTGGAATTGACTGTCTTCTCTCTGCG
This sequence comes from Centropyge bicolor, assembly GCA_037975185.1. Taxonomy (NCBI): domain Eukaryota; kingdom Metazoa; phylum Chordata; class Actinopteri; family Pomacanthidae; genus Centropyge; species Centropyge bicolor. The sequence continues at coordinate 44,975 of JBBMOC010000070.1, forward strand.
CTCTGTGATTGGCCAGTCACACACAGCGCCCGCCCCTCCCTACACAGACACGTCTCTGGTCTCTGCCATAGACTGTGTGGTCTCTGCACGTCTCTCCCAACCTGCTCCCAACATACACACAGTGCATTTGACAAGACAGAGCTGAAAACGGCTCGCGTCGCGTCGGTAAATGCCTCCGCTCCAATCCGATTTTTTTTTTTTCTTAACCGTCTGCTTGCTCTTAGTTTGGCTGGTGATATGAAGTCAATTGAAAAACTTTGCTCGTACTGAACGCGGTGCTTTTGAGAAGAATACAGTGAACAAGGCTGACATATTATTTCCCTGTTTGTCATCACTAGATGTTTGCATGAATCATGAAGTTCACACAGATCATTAAAAAATAAACAGTCTCACAGACCATTTACACACATACACACATATAGCTGTAGCTGAACACACAAAGTAGCCTATATTAATTGTAAATAACCCCTGAGTGAATTACTGAATGTGTAACTGCAGTATTTTATTTTGACACTTATTGTCTTGTTTACAAGCAGTTAAACTCAACTTCCTCTTTGAATTTTTGATGCTTTTATTTTGAAAGGACTTCCTGTTTTGAGTGCGCGCAAACTAGCTTTATGGTAATTAGATGGAAAGGTAAAAGGTCATCACGGCGCGAATAAAAATGTAGTGTTTTGCACTTAGCAGCCCCCTTGATAGAGGCACAAGGTATGTTTGATGCAAGCGGCAACCTCCGGCACTGAAAAATGAAGCCAATGCGGAAGTGCAAAAAAGCTGCAGTTCCTCAAATAACCGCTAGAGCAGGCTGCAGAAGTGTGTCAATTACATCTGAGCCGATCTGAGCCCCATGTTAAAATGTCCGACTTTACGACAGAAAAAAAAACATATTTACAGCCTGGTTCAAAACATGGCTCTAGTCTCATAAGCTGTTTTTCTACTCCATGACAACTCTGGGGGGGGCGAATTTTTTTATAAGGCGTTCGTTTAAAATATACAGCATACATCATTATGCACCGTTCATAGCTGTCAATCTAAGTGGCGCCACTTTGATTGACAACTAGCCACTGACGGTCTAAAGGGCGACACCCCGGCTAATTCTAGTCACTGAGTTTGGGAAAGAGATCGTCGTGGGGTTAGCCGGCTAGCAACGCTATTTAGCATTTAACCTAGCTGGTTAGCCGTAGCTAGTTTGATTATTTCGAATAAAGCGGCTTTTTTCAGCGGATTTTTTTCAGCCAATAGCGTTCATTCGACCCGCCTCAGCTCCGCCCTCGCTCCACCTCTTTGTCCATATTTGGAGTAACCGGAGGTAGGCTACCAAGATGGCTACGCACTACGATTTGCTTCATTTTTGCTCTTCAGAAACCTATGGGTGACGTCACGGACACTACGTCCATATTTTATACAGTCTATGGTTTGATGTGTTTAATGAATGCTTAATGAATATTTTGTGTTACCAGAACTGTGCATTTGTTAATATGTTGATTTGCGTTGCTAAAGCTAACTGGATAACTGCTTTTTGTAAACGTTGTGATAAGATAAATGGTTGTAAGAGTATGGCTTTTAGCTTACACATTGTTTTTGTGTATTCCCAAGCTCTTACGGTGAAATTGATGGTTTGTTGCCATTAAACCTGAAATTCATCAGTCAAGTGCGGTCCTTCATTCGGGGGGGGGGGGGGGGGGTATGCTACATTAATATTTTTATTGTATGTGGCTGCATGCAGTATCTGACACTTTCTCTCTGCAGTTCATGAAAATAATATTATAAATATTATTGAGATATACTGTATATAGGCTTTGAATGCAGTAGATTAGCAACTTCTGATCAATCCATATCAATTTCAGACTTAAAATAATGTACAGTTTTAAGCCTCACCCATTTCTGCACTCACTTCCGGTTTAGGCCCCGCCCACTCCGAATACAGATACAGATACAGATAATGTAGATGGTTAAACAGATACGAATACAGATACAGATAGTGGTGTACTCGCTCATCCCTAGTAATGATCAATCAATCATAATAATCAGTGAATGGAATGTCTATGAGGATGTTCAGATTTGTGCAGCATAGATTAGTCTGGTCCACTATCTTGGATGAAAAGTGACCAAGCTCATGATACAGGCCAAGATCCTCAGTACTCCTCACTCTCTCACTAGCTGGTCATTATGTATACTCAGGACAACACAATAACAACACTGTGACACCTCTAAGGACATGCTCTAAAACTGAACTGTTTTAAAAGGTGCATAAACAATGCAAGGTGCTGTGTTAATACGTGCATGTTGCTACAGGTGAGAGGATCCAGAAAGTCCAGTTTGAGTCAGTTGATCCTTGAGCTTGAAGACTTATCAGACACCAAAACACTGCATGCAAGTTTATAATACTATGAAACGGGTTTCAATAGTCTGGAAAATTGAGTCATTGGATTAAACTTCAGTCTGGATGATTGTGAGGTAAAAGGTCAGCCAGGTTCAATATTTTTACTGCGTGAATATGTGTTTTTTGTTGCAGGGCTGTTGTTGGTCTGAACGCAGCCTACAGACAGTGGGCGGAGACTTTCACTCTTTCCCATAGTTGTATCCTTTGTTGATTGAATCCAGCTGAGACGTCAAAGAGAAAATATTCCCTTAGGAATGAACAGTCTCTGCCAAGAGAGCTGTGTGATGATAATTGGGTCTTTCATTTATTAGATATAGTAGATTAGCATTATCAAGCAGTTCAAATACAATTTACAAGTCAAATAATTGAAACATTGAGAAGCCGAGGTGCATAGTTACAGGAAAGACCATGACATTGGTTCAGTTAGGTAGAGAGTTAGAAAATGTGCGTCCTGGAGTGAACCTCAGACAGTCATTCAGACCTCCACTACTGTGGCTACTTGTCTTCACATGGGCCAATACCGTCTCTCTGGTTTCAGTGAAGAGCAAGACGACTCCCCCTCCCCACCAGCACAGTTTGATTTCATCACACAGCAACTCACTTTAAGAGCACTGCAAAGTCACACAGTGCCTTCCAAAGTCATACCTTTCTTTCTTTGGTCAGTGACAAAATCAGAACATGGCTTTAAGCAAAGCAGAAGGATTAGAGCTGGACTACATGACCTAAAATCATTATTAGGATGGTTTTTTGCACTTACTCCTGTGATGACAAATGTAAGGTGGACTGTTTTTTAAATACACCAGTGACTTCTGGACTGGATCCAATGAGATGTCATTGGTAACTATTCTCAGTTTAACTATGCAGAATAGAAGATAACTGTATTGTGCATTTTTTGAAAACTACAAGTAAGTGTGAGTAAATTTAGGTTGATAGAGAAATCACTTTCCTGATAATTGTCAAGCATTAATGAGTATAGCTTTCTAAAGCAAAAATCTGACCAGACTTAAAGGTCTTACAGCAACCAACTCAGCAACTATTAGCTGCATCCTGAGACAAAGACAATGTGAAGCCTTGTGATAACCTGATAACCTAGGAGAAGGGTCAAATGCACTCTCATATGTACTGTACTTCACCTGCATAAGCTGCAAGCAGCTGTGTCACAGAAATTCTTTCAATAGTCAAACATCTCTGCATGAGTTCAAAATGCTGTTTAAATCTGTAAACTGAAAGTCAGATTTCTTTTCTTCTCATACAATTACAGTTACACTTGAAATCTCTTTTATGCCACATGTTGCAAGTTATGTAATAAACACATACAAATACATTCACCACTTCCAACTGTTTGAATTTGCCACCTCTCAAAGGGTTGTTTTTCCATTCTCAAACAATTTCCACGTGCCCTGAGTTTTGCCACAAACGCTGCTCTGAATATGTTGCAAAGGCGACTTGATCTCTGGCAGAACAAGCCAGGGACTTTTTTAAGCCTGTCGTGATGTTTCTCAATTTGCAAATACAAGCTCCATGGTGCTAGTGCTTCGGTTTGTAGGTCCATGTATTTGTATGTACTGATACTACTAGTATACTACTAGAAAATGTGTTCATACACTACAGCATATACAATAATAATAATAATAATGATAATATGAGGAATAAATTATTTATTATTATTATTATTATTATTATTATTACAGCATATATTGATATAAAACTGCACATAAGGGTATGTTTTACCAGGACAGTGTTATAGCCTGAACAACTGAACAGCTGTCAGAAGATCATTTAGCTAAAATTCTGTCCTTGGCAAGTCTGATTCATTAAAAAAGCCATCCCGAAGATGACAAATACAGGAAATCAGGTCTTTAAGATCTTAATAACTGAGAAAGTTTTCATAAGCCAAAAGAATAAAATAGTGGAGATGAAGACAGACGGGCTGCTAAGATACATTCTCAGGGCCAACAGGATACATAAAACATTGATAATGTGAGGTGAGTTGGAGAGAGGAGCATGAACAGGTACTCACAGTGTCTCCTATCTTCAAGTCTGCACACTTCCTTAGGCCCGGCAGCGGCTTTCCATCCTGGCAGGTGGCGGTGAAGGAAAGGCTGATGTCCTCTGGGTGATCCCACACAGACAGCTCCACTTTAGAACGGATGTTCTGAGGAGGCCAGAAGGACACAGACTTGGTTGGTACATGTTAGTGACTCTGGGATTACTTTTGCTGCATGGTAAAATAAATCCCTCCCTGCTTTCTAGCAGTTACCACCGAGCTCAGTGTTCTGCGTCTACAGCCACATTCACACATTTACATTAAAACCACCTCAGTCTATCTTTTCAGTCTGGTTGAGTAACAGTGTGGAAAGAGTGAAACACTGCGATTGTATTGCTTTGGTTAGGCATTATTTTTATAGTCAATCTTACCAAAATCCGCAAGTGCTGTGCAGGGATGGAGTTTGCATGTGCATGGATGTGAAATACCATGACTGTTTGCAATGCCATCTGCATCTGTGCAACATGTGCAGACCTAATCTGAAGTCACTCATGCACATTTACTGGAATGTAACTGTGCCAAGGATAAATCAGGATCGCACTTGGTGCACACCCTTATTCACTCTTTCTCTCTTACACACTTACACTTTTCTGACCCTGAACACAATCTCAGCAAGGAGCAGCTTTGTGCCACGGTCAAACTTGAGGAAAAATGAGCTGGCTACACAACCGAACCTCATAGGCGAAGCCTATTGAGCCAACAACCCCAGAGTGGTGGATATAATGTGGCAGCTGCAATGTTAATAAGGCTGTGAGTCAAAGCACTTCATTCAAGATCACTCCCACACACTGAGCATGTCAAGTCTGAATTTGACACGAGTTTCTGTCGCAGAGAATACACCGCCACGGGCCAAAACAAGATGCAGTTCCTCCAAGGGTTAGGAAAAATGTGTACACCCACACTGGAAAACATTAGGGAAATGTTGACTGCATGCAGTTCTTTGGTTTCAAAAAACACACACAAAAACAAATTCTTAGTTTATAATCCTCTTCATTAACTTTCCCTAAGTAGATAGACAGATAGATACATAGATAATTTATTGATCCTTTACAGGAAATGACTCATCTACAGCAGCTACATGAAGTCTCTGAAGGCTACATGTATTAATCACAATTCATCCATCAATTGTTTCACAGCTTTTGGCTCATGACTTGCTAAAATAAAACAAGATTTACTTCCTATCATCATCATTTGCAACCAGTTGAAGCTTTTATTTTCAGAAGCATGGGGAGGATTAACTTTCCAGTAATTCACTAGAAAACGGAATGGAGGAAAGTCTGAAAAAGTAAAGTAAATAGGTTTGTGTATGAAAATGCAAATAATGAAAAATGTCTGTTACAATTTCTGAGAACCAATGTGACATCTTCAAAATGCAAGAGTCCAAAACCTAAAGATATTCAACTTACAAAAAAAACCCAAACCCTCACATTTGAGAAGCTGAAACTAAAGTGCATGGCATTTTGCCTGGTTATTGAGTTAAACAATAACTCAAAATTGTTCATTACTTTTTTGCTGATTGACTAATCATCTCTATCCCTATGAGAATTATCTCTACGAAAAGAATACAAATGGACACAAAGTCAGGTGGTAAAACCACGTCAGCAACCTAATGCTTCCATCAAAATGAGAAATCCAGCTTGTGTGCAAACACCCATGTCCGCTGGAGGCTCATTAACTGTGTCTCAGTAGTGGGAAGACTTTAAAGAATTTGTCTCTGTTTTCCTCCCCCTCTTCTTATCTTTTTTCCTTTCTTCTCTATTTCCCCTTCGTCATTACGTGACTCTCTCTCCCTCTCTCTCTCATGCACATACAGGAAACTGGACACACTGACAGTCCTACCAGGCTATACGTTCTTTACTCACATTGTAAGCTGTGATGATCAGCTGAATTACATTCTTAGAGTCCTGGTCCAGGATTTCTACTGTAGTTCCAGGTATGAGCGCGGTAAAATTCTTAGTAGGAGAAGAAATGAGAGACAGCATTAGTTGCCTAAACATAAAGGAATAAATGAGTGTGTGTGCTTTCAGATAAAATGGTAAAATCAAAGTACCTTATAAATAACATACAACCGTTTGGTCACTGCAAAGATAAGAAAGATGTTATTTTCTGCCAGTTTCTCCCCCAGAAGAGCCAGAGAGGGATAGTCCTGTAGAGAGAGAAGGAAAGGGGCATTATGGGTTTGTCCACATGTGCCATATATAGGCCACCCTGTCAGGAAGCTATCTAACAAATGCTGATGCACCTCTGACCCCAGTGTTGTGTTTACATTGCTCTGCAGGCCTTCTGACACCACAGTAAAGCTGGACGTGGTTTCTTCTTTGACACAAGGGCTCATGTTTCATTATTAGGAAGAACAAAACTTTAAAACAATGGTATTTTCATCGGATGCAATTCAGTCTCTGCTGAGATTTTTATTTCAAATGGACCATGAAAAATAAACTCCCAGTGACTTGTATCAGTTATCGATCTGTGTTTTACTCAACAACAGAAATGTGGAACAATGTGTCCCACAAACAAAGAGAATCACTACAAACTGTTTAAGGCATAACAGGACTGAAGTCAAAAATCAATTATCTCCTTTACAACAGAATTTCTCTACTGTAGCTCTCCTACAAAAAACAGTTATCAATCTGCTATTCGAGGAATAAAAAAACGAGAAACAAATTAAAATCATCCCCTTAAAAAGGAGCACAGTGCCATCCACATGATATTAATACATTTTATAATATTAGACCTCTGGAATCTTCAGACACTGTATAAACTTATTGTGTGTGAATGGCTGTCTTTGTGCACTTTTGCTGCATCTAACAAAAACAATCCACTGGTGCCTGATTATAATCATAACTAATATCAGAACTGCTCCATGGTACCCACGAGTCAGTTGGTTGAAACATGTAAGGCTGAGTTTTCAAAGGCAAATGTTTGCACCTCCTCAGTCATGTATTTGCAAGTCAACAGTCAATTCTGTGGTTTTACCAGCAGCCTCCAGGTGTGGACGTGTGGATTGGCCCTTCCCTCTGCAATTACCACCACAGGCTGTTGCTATTAATAAACGTGTAGCGCTCATGTTGCCAGGTAAAATAAGAATTTGAACTATGCCTCATTTTACTTCAGCTGAATTCTGTTTTTCTTTGGCATGAAGACAGATTTAGCAAAAATAGCATAAAATATACCCAAATCCAGTAATGCAGGCTTGGCTAGAGGCAAGTGGAGCAAGATATCTTTAAAAGGTTTGCCTATTATCACTAAATAGAAGGTAGCAGGTTCAACATATCAGGTGCATTCTTTAGTTATTCTTTGAGTAAACAATGGAAAGGAAAGGTACTAGAGTTTTATTGAACAATAGAGATGTGTATCACACTAAACTAAAATTTCCAGGTTTGACGGAGTAAAATTCACAATAGTCCCACTCAAGCTCCAAACTGAAAAACGAGCAGCGAGTATAAATTTAAAATAAAAAGACAGGAATGCTGATATTCACAATCCTGCTCCAGAACATGACCTCTTTTTCTCTTGAGGCTACTGAGGTGATTCATGTCATGAAAGTCTATTGATTTGTGAAAATGACTTGTGCAGATGTCTGTATTTCAGAAGCCATCGCCTACTTCCAATATAAAGCACAGCTAAAAACCTTGATCACTGATTGGTTAGTCAGATAAACAACAGAAAGGGCTCTTCTTACCATCTTTGTGGAAGCGCTGTACTCATTCCTGTCATTGAGGTGACACTGTCCATCGTGGGGCTGGACGAGGCCTCCCAGCCTGCCATCCAAAGCCAGGTGAGGCACATCGTCTGTGGCGAACACCAGCAGGTGGTAGGCCTCCTTTCTCCAACCTATCTCGTCCTGTTTACAGGGTACAGCAGATTAGGGACCAGAAGAGATGAGTGTGTTGTGTGTTTCCTGAATCTAATCGTATTATTAGTTAGAGGAGAAGTATCATTTATATTGGTGGAAGCACATACAGCGTTCACCCTTCTGCTCACCCACTTCCTGTAGGGGCGGCTATAGCTCATTTATATTTGGTTTGACTTTTAGGATGAAACCAAAGGCTGATCTAGAAAAGCTTTTAAAGCCAGTATGTGTGAAGGCATTTCCATTATATCCTGGATTCTCTACGCATGGTCATTTAACTAAACAAACACATTATGGATGCTTATCAGTTTCTACAAGCTTGAAAGCCAAACACACACCAAACAGTGAGGGTGTAACAACAGCCAGAGTTTTCTGCCGCAGGCCCAGTCCGGGCCATCATCAATTGGAAACAATGGGCATTGGTAAAGTGAGCATTTGACAGACTGCTGACTAATGCATGGCACCAAATTTAACAGTTCACCCAGTGAAGAGAGTGGTTTTCTAATTCTTTTGTTCATTATTTGGCCTGTACAGTATACAACAGTGCTGTGGATGCCTCTGTCAGAGGCCCCTTTGAAGAGGAACTAGAGCAAAAACAGAGCTGAAGGTCGAGGCATCTCCCACTGTTGAAGACACACCAATAAAAGGAAGCAATTATCTATCAGAAAATAAACCATGTTCAACCCATGGATAAGGCGCGTGTATTAAAGAAGTTACTTCCAAACAATCAGACAGCAGAAAACTTGAATCATATCCTGTAGGATTTTTACATGATAAAACGATGATAAATCATTATTATCTGCTTCTAGCAAGATCCACAGATGCACGGCTGAAGCAGCTGTTTCTACTATTAAATAAATACTTTCTCTTTCAGACACAATTATTCAATTACACATATTTAGTCACATCCATGTGACAACCTTTACAATGACTTGTTGAACTGACTTCCACTGATCTGAACAAAAACTAGACTCCATCAGGCCTCCGGACAGAACCAGCCCAGCCTCCAGCAACTGTTTGAAATAGTGCAGCATGAGTAAATTACAAGGCAGGAGCTACTTGGTGGGAGTCATTCTCTTCCTGTAGAAAACAATTAAACTGGGAGAGGAAAACAGAATGATGACTGGGCCTGCCAGTGACTCGTCCTCATGTTTAACCAGCTGCACTAGACTGCACTTCCTGTCTATACCCCCTGGTGCTTTTAATTAACAAGCAAATAGACGCTTGTCACAAGGGCATCTCAGCGGATTCACAGCAGCTTTCCCCTCCATCTGAGGCAAATGTGTGCCGTCACCAAAGTTCATTTAAATGGAGCATTCAAGGAATATCAAAGGATGTTCAATAAGAGTACTAATAGTGGATGAATGTAAGTCTATACAGGACGATAAACAAGACACTTGTCACCTTACAAACAGCGGCCTGCAGGATGGCATCAAATCCACCCTCTGGTGCGTCCCGGTTGCGTGAAACCATCTGCTTCTGCACCTCCTCATTAAAACGGTCCACTTTATCTGTCAGCGAGAGGATGTGCCGGAACCCGAAGGTGGGGACACAGTTGGGGAACAGTTTGTATCTGCGCAGGGTGAGAGATGGGTAGAGATCCAGCTTATTCATTTATGCCACTTATCCACTATAACATGACAGAGATGACTAGATTTGCACAACATTCATGAAAAATATAAAGGGTTATTTAAAGAGGTTACCGATTGATCGTTTTGTTTTGATAATGGCTTAAAATGCGACAGACAGGCTTCAAGGTCCTGTTGAATTAAATGTAGTCTGTTTTCTCATCTTGCATAAATGAGGTGAGCAATAGCAGAAGTGAAATGGGTTGCTAAGAGGTCAAAATTATCTATCCCTTTAAATATTTTCCTGCTGTGCTTGACTGTGTGTGACTGAAACACACACACACACACACGCACCCAACCAAAGCCATAACCTAGATGGGAAGTGATGCGCAATGGCGGGCACTGAGTTAGTGCAGTGCAATCTCACCTCCGGGGCAAGCATCGTGTGCCACAGCTTTTTACCCTCCGTGTGTTCTGCTCCCTTTCAGTTTGCCCTCATCAACAACCCAGAGATGGGGGGCCATTTTGAACAAGTGCTTATTCGCGATGCCGTATTAAATGTGAAAAATTTCTCATTCTTGGAACGGCAGGACTAACTATACATGTTTCATGAATGTGCAAAAATAGAATGTGTGGGTTTGAGAAGATTTTCATTTCAGGATTCTCTTTGATCTATTGTGGCTCATTTACGTCACAAGAGAGCAGTTCTTCAGCTCAACCTCACACACAGTGTTGTGTGTATAAATCTACAGGCTGACAGTAGGGCTACTTTTGAACTGGGTTGACACATCTATGCTATTAATCCATCCAGTAGAATTTGAAACCAAAAGACATCAAAGCAGCAGCTCACATAAACATGCAGAAAATCATGTGCCACTACCCACCCGTTGCATGGATTCTCCTGATACTTGGGTGCTGTGTAAGAGAAGGGGGACATGTTTTTATCCACAAAGGAACCAAAGCCCAGTCTGAAGTTGCTGGTGAGCTTGCCCATCTCCTGGGCCAGCTTGGTGCCCAAGTTACGGATGGTGTCCAGATCATCTTTCATGGAAAGAGAGAGGTCCATCAGGTAATAGAGGTCCACTGGGTAGTCCTCCACCTGCCGCACCTGCAGCCCAAACCATGTCTGATCTCCTGGATGGGCAGGTGGAGAGAATCTGTTAGCTGGTTTACTCACAAAAACACGTAAGCTTCATATTATTTATAAGCAAACAAGTCTATTTTAATTGTGACTTCCTACATGTGCAAAGGTTCCTGACTCTAAATACAAAGAATACTGACCTGGCCGCAGGCTGAGCGAGATCTTCTGAGGCATGATCTGGACAACATCATACTGGGCTGACACAGACCCTTTAGAACTCAAGGGCATGTTCTGCAGGATAGAAATCCTGCTGTTGGGGTACTCAATGAACTGCGCCTGGCAGTCCCTCTTCAGCAAGTTTTGAATAAAATCGCATCGTGATGTCAGAGTCCGCCCCCTCCCAAAATCCTGAAGGATGTAAAGTCATAAATCTCACATTATTAATTGTCATTCATGATAAAATGATAAAGGCTTGAAATGAAATGACACATATGGTCTACAATAAGTACTTCATCTCCATGGAAAGTGCTCACTGCGCAAAGCACAAATACTGAAAATAATGCAGCAGCTAAGCTTTACCTCTTGTGCACACCAGGCACAAATGGGATGAATCAGGAGGCATTCTTCACAGGATGTAGCACTGCCACTCATACACATGTTGAGACCTGAGAAGGGGGTGGGAAAGGATCATAGGGCAGGGATGGTTACAGTCGAAGGCTGAAATGGAAAAACAGGCACCAAAGGACGTAAAAATAGTGACCAGAAAAACAGAAACCCCTGTGCACAGCAATGGAATTGAATACAACACTTGATGTTATTGTATTTGTTGTCAGTGTGTTTCAGGGAGGTGTTCATTCAGCTCCATGGTGATGTTTGAAGCTGTAGTGCTGAATCGGAGTGTATTACACTGTTGGATGTTCCTAGCATTTCTATATTTCCCCATATGTAAAAGGGGTGGATAATGTGAATGTAGGCCAATAAAACACAAACACCAGGCGGAAAAAAACGGAGCCAACACTACTAATGTGACAATAAACAAAAACAAATAAACAATAAACACAACAATAAAAACCAGATCATGCAGAAGGTAAGCAGGACTTTGCACAGGTGTGACTATTTTTCCAGTCAGTCAGAGTCAGTGTGTCTGTGGTACTCCATGATGAGAATTTTCACAATAGCTTGCATTTGATCATTGTATTCTTTCGAGCGATCAGAGAGCTGTAAGCCTGTGGGGTATATTCTACAGTTCCACTGGTTTGAAAGAGGTGGATTTGAATGCAACACATATAGTCTCCATCTCAGAGCCATCTCTCCACTGTAAACAACCAAACGTTGACTTGTTTCTCTCTCCTCCGTGTGTGTGTGTGTGTGTGTGTGTGTGTGTGTGTGTGTACCAACACTGGCTCGCCGTTGTTATTGCAACAACAGGCTGGAGGCAGATAACAGAGAAAGCCTTGCGTGGCAGATGAAGCAGCTTGGTCCTACCTCGGGCTCTGTGCACAAGTGTTTGCAGGAGCATGCAGCAGAGAGCCGCGCGACACGTCCACGTCCCCGGGCTCCACATGGTGCTTGATCCACGCTTTGTCAAATACCACACTTGTATCTCTGCTCGCAGTTGACACCGGTGTGTTAGTCCAACACCAGACCTCTCATGGGGTTTATTCCTGTTGCTCAGACCGTGTCCGCTCCACCGAGGCGCTCACACGATGAAGGATTGGTGTGGAAGCAGAGGCAGCAGCTTTCCATCGTGTTTCACTCTGCAGAGAGAAATGGCTCCACTCAGTCCTGTTGATTTCTGCCTGGACGCCTCTACTGACTTCCACGTCCCGACTCCTTCACCCATAACTGACAGCAGCAACTCCACAAGTTCTCCATCCAGCTCACGGAACTTCTCACGGCGCTCAAACAGTTCAACAGGGAACTGGAAGCTGAAACAAAAAGGCCTGATAGTTCAACCGATAAACATACAAGCACTCAGCTCCAGCACTGATTTTCTGTCCCACATTCGTCTTACTTTCTCGGTTTGTGTCCCAGCTGGAGTCTCCGCCCCTTCCCGGCCCAGAATTACATTAACCCGTTCGTTACTTCTTTGAACGCTTGGCACCATGTTGCGCTTGACACCAGAGAGCGTATATAGCATCGCTGAGCCCACCTGCGACTGCTGCGGACACCTGGTGGTGGCTCCAGGAACTGCTCCAGGAGCAGCCAGGGGCCACGGACGAGTCTCTGGGTTCAACAGGACAAAGCAGTTCAGTCTGCTCCTTTGTTGTTACACTGATGCTTAGAACCATAACAGTACAGCTGAATGGTTGGAATCATCGAAGAGGAGTCAATGTGCTAAATGAAGCCTGGCCTACCTCGGGCACTGTGGGTCAGAGGGAGCCATCTTCACAGGACTTCACTTTTTCACTGAAAGCACCTGAAGTCATCATAGCTCCATTTGCTCCTCTCCTGGGGCCTCATGTACAAAACGTGCGTACGCACAAAAAAGTGGCGTACGCCCTTTTTCACGGCAACGTTCAGATGTATCAAGAGTGAAAAGTGCGGTGCTTCACGCCAACTTCATGGCTGGCGTACGCACATTTCTACAGCTGTGGATCCTTTGGCGACACTTAGAGGTGATGCTGGGAAACTGTTGTAATACATAAATGTGAAAACAATTAATCATCGGACTGAGTGATGTGTATATCAGAGACACGTGAACAATTAATACTGATGAAAAATTAACATACGCAGGTGTCTGCAATTACATGAGTGGATTCAAAAGCATGCGTAAAGTGGGGCAAAAAATACCGTTATGGCTGCGTTAGCACTGAAAGACATTGCAAATGGTGCAGTAAGAAGAGAGCGTGTCTACAGAGACAGAAGATTTGCTGGCACACGATGACAGCGGGCTCATCAGCGCCGTAGAGCCGAGCCGGCCTCAGAGCGCAACACGGCGAGGAGCCATGCGCTGCCTGTGCCCATACAGTTGCTGACCACACTGGGGTGCCTGGGAACCGGAACCAGAGGGAGCTGGCCGGCTGATCGGGAATGTGTCAGTTGACCCTAAGCCATGTCAGCCGTGTGGGACGGCATTATCAGCAAGTCAGCCAGTTATATCCAGGGGCGGATCCAGATTAATTTTAGTCGGGGGGCACGGAAGGTACAACAGATATTTTGGGGGAGCACTGAAAAGTTATTAAAAAAAATGAATATATGACCTTTTCATTTTGGACTGTTAACACTAAAATTATGATGGACATGTTTCCTTGTTTATGTGAATTAGCTCTCACTATTTCGTCTTGTGACTCCAGCACAGCACGGGTGAGGACACGGGCGTGCGGCAGCAGGCCAGCAGCAGGTTGCGGCGTACTGACGCCAGGGAAGCCAGGGACGATAGAGGAATCCCCCGAGCCAGAGACGCTGGGGCCGGCTGTGTTTTAAAATAAATTCAGCAATCAAACATGAGTCAAAGTCTCCGATACCCTCCTTTATATGCTGCCATGTTTACATTTTATTTCAAAAGATTTCAAACCAAAGAATAGCATCCATACAGCATTTACGCATGAACCTCTATCTTATAGGATGTGTATGTGAGGAGGCTACTGTATGAACACATTTGTTGTGAGTTACACAAATACATACGTACCTTCTTTTTAATCAGAGTCACCCACATGTGCTCCCACCACCCCGAGAGCAATGTCACCCAGAATTGCAGCGACTCTCTGGTCAAACGGCGTCTTGCTCATGCTTTTCTGATTCCCGATCGTGCGGACAGGAGAATCTCTGGCTCATTTAAATGCGATTTGCATATGTAAATTGGGGCGTGGACTGGGAGGGGTCGGGTACTCCAACACCTGCACTCAATTCCATGTTGATTCGGACGTACAAAGAAAATGTGCTTGGATTCATTCGTACGCACAGATCGATACATCTGGATTTTTTTGTGCGTAGGACGTTTTCTGGATTTGAGCGTATGCCATAGTGGCACGGCACCGTCTCAGCGTGTCTGCTGCCGGTGAGGGTGAGGGCACAACCGAGTCCACACCACCGGACAGTAAAATCACCTCCATACTTGGGACGGCCAGCGTGTGTGGCACAGTGTCGCTCTCTCTTTAAAATCAGTACGACGGTAAGCAAATAGCCTAGCTTATGATCGCTAACAGGCTCAAACGAGTATGTAGAATAGCGCAGTGACAGAAAAAGCAAATTTTCATCCATGTCCCCCCCAGAATTTATTTCTTAATTTTACTGTTTATTGCGCCCCCCCCCCCCCCCCAAAAAAAAGTCTATGCATCTGATATGTGATGACATTAAACATATGAGATGAATCCGGCTTCAGTTCACCACCTCACCATCTGCACCGCCATTTTCCTGTCTCCAACATGTTCTTACGGCAGCATTAAAGTTGGCGTACCGGTGCGCACATTCTCACG
>JBBMOC010000070.1:65062-218902 GCA_037975185.1 Centropyge bicolor
CTGTCACATTACTGGGCAGGTTGGAAACACAGAGTACTGAGCTCTTGGCCTCCTCAATTGCTGATTCTATAGTTAAAACAAAGTCACCACTGGGCATTTGATCCAAAATTATTTGAAATTCTCAACGTTTGCAGCTCTAACGGCAAATGTAACTACACTTACATTTGTCACTTGTTACTTATATTTATTGTTTAATATTAATTTGTTCAAGAAATATAGTAATGCAGGACACATTATTAAAGCACTGGAACTGTTAATAGGGTTTAAAATTACCTTTGGTATCAAAAAATAAACTTTATGAAATTAGGTACTTTCTTCATTTTGCTACAGGTCACACCGCAACACCAGTATTAGTATATGTTGCTTAGGGACTTCATGAGTTAAGGTTGTCACCACGGGTTGTTAGGGGATAAATTTAACCACATTCACTGACCACTTACCATTGGTCTTGTCATTTGTATCCTGTCTTGTCTCAGCAGCATCTGCAGACTCCAGGGCCTCTTCAGCATCGTACCACACCTCACTTGTGTTGACCTCTGTGCATACAGCTACCATCACATCTTTGTGTTAATCAACTACTTCCAGGTAATTACATAAAAATGTGAGAGGGATTCTTTTGCTTACTTCTTTTCTTTTCCTCTTCCTTTTTTGCATTATGGACAGAATCTCTATCCTGGAGGACAAATGTGGGAGCTCTCTGTGCTTTGCTGTTCTGCCCTTTTCTCTGCCCATGCTGTCAGAAGAATTAGTCAAAACACTAAGAATGTTCAAAGTGATGAGGACTAAATGCCAAATTAATAATTAATCAGTTAGAAATAAAACACCAAGCTGCTCAATGACTTGGTTTCAGTAGTGCTCTTCTTTGACATCTCAGTCTGTATGCATACCTGGCAGCCATTTCTGCTTTCATTATCGGGACTTCTTTTTTCTTCAACTGATGTATTATATGGTTCCTGAGAGCTCCTTGGGATCAGAAAAGGCAGTATTACTGTTTCAACAAAGTCAAATGTCCAGTCTGCAAAGCCATTGAAACATAATGACAGCAGACAGGTATGCATGCGTGTGTTAACATACCAAGATGGAATATTTCTCAGCAAATCACCAATGATCTAAACAGGGACAACAAAGAATTCAACAATTACTATAACAGCATTACTATAACAGCTAAGTATCCAGATTGGGTTATTAGGCTGAGTCACACCTGAGCAGGGATGTATCTTGCTCCTATGGTAACCTTTTCAGAGTCAACAGACAGAGGCTTAAGTTGTTCCAGAGTAACCCCTGCCAGGATCTTATCCCTCATCTCATTATAATCAGATTCCAGTTTTTGCAGAACATTTGTAATGTTTTCAGGAGGGTTCTTTGGCCTGCAGAGAGGAGGAAATCGAAGTCAAAGTAAATACTAGTTAGCCTAACAGCTGACTTCCTTTTGCAATGATTTACATTACAACAATCCACATGGATAAATACATCATACCATTAACTGTCTCAATCAAAGACCCAAGATTAGCACAGGTAAAATCTGATTAATTCTGACTGGTGTCGCCTTACAGTGTGGTGAGCTGGTCTCCCTCAGCAGAGGCACAGTAGAGTCTCCAGCAGTGCTGTCTGCACATGCTGTACTGCAGGTCCAGGAGGCGCAGCTCTGCTTGCTGAGCATGCTGGATACAGCCACATTCCTTCTTCAATTTACAACCCAAACTGAAAAAATAGATATATTATTTAAAGATATTAGTCCTACTGCAGAAGAAATTCCTTGGGGGCGAACAGGATTAGCGTGTATGATACATAACCTGTTTGTTTTCTCTTTTTTCTCCCTCAGTTCCTCTTTAGCCATCTTGAGTGCCTGAAATGTTAGAAAGAGTTTGTATTTTTGCTGAAGCTACTTTAATGATTGCTCTATAGTTTCAACCTTACCTCCTCAAGATAGTCCAATTCTGCCATGTGGACTTGAGTAATGACATGCTTGTCAGATGTTCCCGCATCCTCAGTCTGGGTGAACACTGACACACACGGCGCCAGCTCAGTGCCAACCATAGTGTCACATGTAGTAACGCAGGGCATACGGCAGGTGTACTTTTCTGCAGTCTTGATGACAGACTGATCAGATTTCAAGGTCTTAGAGCTGGCTGCCAGCGTGTTACTATTAATGGTGACTGGGCCTGAGTGAACCCTATTGTTAGGTACTTTCACATCTTTGCTGGCCAGACAGCGAAGTATACTCTTATCGTCCTCCATGATGCAATGCAAGCTGTCACTCTTGTCTTCAAAGTTTAAGATAGTCTCATCATCATGTACAGGAGACTCTTTCTCAGATGTTGCCCATTGTGAGCTGTAACATGAAACATTTAACTTGGAGTTTCAATAATAAAAACAAAAATACACCTAGATACAAACAGATAAAATACTTAACAGATATGTAATAACTGACATCCATGTTTATTCATATTAAGACCAATTCCCACACATGTATAACTGAAATGTTAGATTAAGCTTAGATTGGCATGCTTTGACTGCATATTGAGTCAGCTGGAAGAAGTATACTCACTGTAATGGACTGACTTCAGAAAAAGCGAAGTTAGCACACTGGCTTTGTGTCATTGCAATCTGGCTTGTGAGCTCAGGCCTTCCTCCCTGTCTGCATCTTTCCTGCTCCATATCCACAGAGAAGCTCATCACTGCTGCTCCATCCTTGCACACAGCGCCACTGCTATCCATTTCTTCAGTCAGATGGGACTGAGATAAACCCTTAAAGGAATCCTTTATCATTCATCATTTTTGGCAAAAACACTGTGCATTTACAACTATAGAGCAACAGTTAAAGGACTATACTAGTGGTTTAACTTTAGGTGTTATAGTAATATACAGACAAACAGTTTCACTTTATTGGCCTGTGTGATGGGGCTGCAGAAGGGTGTTGGGAAGTTGTCTTGCAGGTAGAGTAGCTGTCTGGTGTGGTGGACTTCCTCATGCCGATGTAGTTGTGATTGATCCCCACTGTTGTGCCAGTATTCAACATTATTGGGACGCACCTCCAAATCTAAACGTGTATGGGACATTTTGCAAGAGGGGCAAACAAACAGAGCTGTTAAATCAAAGCCTTACTGGTATCAAAGTTGGATTTCAATGCAACTCTCTAAAACTCTTGGCTCATTATTAGGGGATAGTTTCCCTGACACACATCAATCCTAGACTGAGACAAAATTCAAACAGAAATTCAAATTTTCAATGATCTCTACAAGTAGGTTATTCATCAAGGTAGCACAGTGTCAAGACACTATCCACTGGACTGAAGCTGAAATAGACTTAAGTCACATGAGTCACAGATTTTAGGCTTAATCCCAGTCTGGAAAACGGGCTGCATAGAAAAAATCGTGAAATTAAATGTTTTCCAATCTGACATGGATACAAGTTACTCACTGGTAGTAATATCATTGCAGATGTCACGAATTGATTGAAGACTGTGGATGTAGCAAAAAGCTAGCAGCATTCAGTGTGCTCTCAGTGTGCTGTTGTGTACTTTAAAGGGGTGTTGTGAAGTAGGCACATTTTCTGTTTGATAAGTTCAGGTTACACATTTTCAAATACAGGTTGTGTAACTTGAGCTTCAGTACCTGTCCGTCCATCAATACCACTACCAGTGACAAGCATATGTCAAAGGATATGGGAATAATGCCTTTAGATCCAAGATGTTTTTTTTATTATTATTATATTTAGTGCTTAAATGAAAATAAAAAAAACTATCAAGAGCAGTGAATGAGATTTGCATATTACCATATCTGTTCTTCTTTGCTCCTGACTTTCTAGATCTGAGAACAGAACAGTTTCAACAATAAGTCAATGTAAAATGATAAAGCCTTAGCTCATTTAAGGTAGTGTGTTATCATTTTCAGCGCAATTCCTGTGAGACATACATATACTTGTTGGATGTCATGGATGGCTGGGCAAGACTGGCATCCCCAATATGATCTGGATTATTTGTAAGAACAAAATGTCATTGTTTGATTTGTACACACCTATTAGAGAACTATAGCAGCCGAACAACACTTACACTTCACATAAACATGATGGTTAGATAGTTCCAGGGCAGGATGTCTTTGTAGAAACGTGTGAAACCCCCCTTCATCTAGGAGAAAGGAAAACAAATTTGACTGATATAAATATCACAATTTTAAAAAAACACAAAAATGCACTATACCCAAAATGTCATTCCCCTATATTACACAAATAGTGAGCAGTCACATACTGTTTAATTTTAGATTTTATGAAAATTAGGGCCATAGGTAGGGCTGTTGCGATAACCGCAAAAATGAATCACCGCAGTAGTAAGAGGCCTGCTGCGGTGCCACCGCCAGCACTGCACGTCAGCTGCTGTATGTGACCAGAGCCGTGCCACGGCCCGCTTAAAGCGGTCTTAAGGCCACAGATCCCAAAAATGATGCAGTGAACGGTCCAATAAGTGTCAGAGACAAAGGGGGCTTCCCTCGAGATCACAATTTTATTAGATGCAGCACAATTTAAAATAAACAAAAACTTTAATTTACTTAAAACTAATTTTGACACCAACAGGAGCACTACAGGACGGATGAGTGTAGCTGTAGTCGGGGAGGGAAAAGTTGAATGGGGGCAGAGCACTCACCACGCTCCGTGCCCAACACATACACACACACAGCAAAACAACAAATCTTTAAGAGAAAATTATAAAGTGTGAAGGACGTGCAAATTAATCAGTACACACACAACATAAGGGGAGTGTGAAGCCGAGGTGAGAAACTCTGACCACCAATCCCTCCACCGTCCGGCAGCCAAAAGCAGCAGCAAAGAGGGAGCCATACCTCATCTGCCAGCTTATATACCCTGTCCTGATTAGTGGGCGGAACTACCTGCTGTCACCCTACGGTGACCCAGAGAGGACAATTCCCACTGGTCACATGTACAACAGCAGTCTTCGGCGCAAACAGCAGCACCACCACACCACCGGCTAAAGCCTGCTGAAGCCACAAACAACCACCTTTGCACCCATACCCGAGAGATTTCGAGCCGACACGAAGCTATCTCCAGGCAGACCCCATCGACTACAATGCAGATGCGCTCACATGGTGGCGAGACAACCCGATTCGTTTTCCTCTCCTCTCCGAAGTCGCCCGCAAATACATGTGCATCTGCGCAACGAGCGCACCATTGGAGAGAGTTTTCAGTGCCGCTGGACATATTGTAACCCCTACTCCGAAGAAGTGTTATAAAATTGTTGTGTCTTTTTAAAACTATATATAGGCCTATATAATAATAATAATAATAATCATAGTAGTAGTAGCAGTAATAATAATAAAAATAACAATAATAATACGCTTTATTTGTATATATCTATTACTATTATCAAGGGTATTTTTAAAATGCGCGTGTAGCAGCGCTGGTTTCTGTAACTAGGCAACCGTGACAACAGAGAGCGCAGCGGGTCCTCTTGGGGTCCCCAGCACAAAGATTTAGCTGGCCTTAATGTCTCCTGTTTTATTTAGTTATTGTTAAAAATAGTGTTGAAGTGTGTGTGTGTGTGTGTGTGACAGACATGTGTATGGGGTATTTATGAAAATACGGGATTGCGTCCCGTATTAGTTCAAAACAAGACGTAACATCTAATTCTCAAATAAAGGACAATTCCGTATTTTACGGGACGGAGTGGCAACCCTAGGTTTCAACAATATTTATTGTCAATTTTCAATGCAGAAAATGTTTAACAGAGTGGACAGCAAGCCCTTTTACCATAAATAAAAGTATTCCCAGGCAAATAAATTTAAGGCCTTCATTTTGGATTAATGAAAACAGAAACCTCAGAGTAGCTGTGCGCTGTGAATGAACAGAAATTTCTAAGTCCATTCATCTTTAAAATGACAGTTTTCCGCATCAACTTTTCTTTTCGAGCAAGCCATGCTGTCATTACTGTCTCTTCCTCTATGCTCTGATGCGCTGGCTACGCAGGGTAAACAAACGATTTGATTGGCTCAACCAAGTGAAGCTATTGACTGGAGCAGCGCCCGCTGTCTATAGTCGACCATCAGAAAAAAATGCTCCATGAAAATGATCTATTCTCGTGAATTTATGAGTTTAGTAATGTAGTAGCCTAATTAACAAACATGACAGCCCCTAACCGCGACAGCCCTAGCCATAGGTGTTACCTTTTTATCATTTCATTAACATATTTTCAGTTTTCATTTAGAAGATGAAGAAAGGAAGGAAGACACTGGACAAATTGATCAAGAAGGCCAGCCCTGCACTGGGTTGCACCCTTGACCCAGTGGAGGTGGTGGAGAAGGGAGAAGGGAGGGGCTAGCTGGAGAACTCAGGGGTGGACTGGACTGATAACACTACTGGAATATACAGGAAAGGTCAGAACAGACTCTATCTGCTCAAGAGGCTGAGGTCTTTTGGAGTGCAGAGGTGTTCCTGAAGACCTTCTATGACTCTCTTGCATCAGCCATTTTCTATGGAGTCACTTGCTGCGGCAGCAGCATTTTGGCTGCAGACAGGAAGAGACTGGACAAACTGATCAAGAAGGCCAGCTCTGCAGTGGGTTGCCCCCTTGACCCAGTGGAGGTGGTGGGAGAGAGGAGAATGATGGCTAAGCTGTCATCTATGTTGGAGAATGACTCCCACCCTCTGCAGGACACTTTAACAGCTCTGGAGAGCTCCTTCAGTGATACACTGCTTCACCCAAAGTGTGTGAAGGAGCAATATCGCAGGCCTTTTCTTCCTGCAGCTGTCAGACTGTACAACCAGCACTGCTCCCAATAGGTCCTACATTATGTCATTACATCTGTGCAATACTTTTTTTTAAGGTCAGCTCCATTCACTGTGCAATATTTTATTCTATCCAATGACCAATATTTTTGAATTTAGTATGTCATATTTCATTTCATTGTAGTCAATGAGCAATATTTTGTGTTTAGTATTTCATGTTTCACTTCCTTCTATTCAAGGTGTAATATTTTTGTATTTAGGATGTAATATTTCACATCACTCTAGTCAATATGCAATATTTTGTAGTTAGTATTTAATATTTCATATCTCATATTGAATCCAATCCAAGTCTCGTGTGAATTTCTAATGTAAATTTGTTAATATTGTCTTTTTAGCCTGTTTTTAATTGCTCTTTTTACTATTTAACTGCATCTATCCCCTTTGTTGCTGTATATTGCAAATTTCCCCACTGTGGGACAAATAAAGGTTTATCTTTAACCCTCACATTGAACTTGGCTAAGGTTAAGATTAAGGAACTTTGCTAATAAAGGTGTAACATATTATTTTTTTAATCAATAAGGAATCATGTCAGCTTTAGTATTTTGCACAAATTGTACAGATAACATGAGCATAAGTGATCAGGGAATGCTCAATCTTACTCTTATACTCATCAACAGAAAGATGTAAGGAGCTGATACAAGTTTGGACCGTAGTGGCAGCACTGAAACATACCTTGTATGATCTTTCTGTCCTCTGGAGACAAATGGAGATACCAACCCAACAGCATCTGGTCAGTTAAGGCAAGGTATGGATGAGCATCCACCAAATCAAATATAGACCTGTGATATACAGTAATACAAATACAATACAGAAATACAATCGCCCTTGGTTCTTCATAGTTAGTCATGGTGATTCAAACACACACACAGAGAGAGAGAGAGACAGAGAGAGAGAGAGAGAGAGAGAGAGAGAGAGAGAGAGAGAGAGAATAGAGTGTAATACCTGTCCAGAAGGAATTTCCTCCCCTCATCTGTTGATGTAGATGCAGATTGTCATTGATAACAAGTAGCTAAGACATTATTGCTTTTTGAAATCTACAGCACACATAGATTATTATCCATGAACAGTGTCCTGCAGCCGTAAGAAGGCTGTGATGAGTCCAACCACAGACATCTTATTTTTATTATCTTACTTGCACTTGGCCTTTCGCGCAGCATGTTGTATATATGGGGCCACATCCTGTGCAGCACCATGCCCGTGCAGTCAGCGGCCATGTATGAAGGCCCAGAAACAGGCACTTCACAGGGCGATGAGAGTGCAAAACCAGGCTGCGCTGTCTGAAAAACAGTCATGCCTTGTGGCGTCCAACAATTACAATAAGCCATAGCTGAGAGCGACAAAGTGTGGGTTACTTAGTAGAAGCTAAGTTACTAGCTAACGTTACGCACGGATACGCAGATGTCCGATGTCAAAAAATAAAGTTAAGCTCAACGCTAAACGCTTGTTACCTGCTCAGTTGCCATTTTCAGCGATCTTACAAAAAGCGTAAAATGTATTTAACCAAATACGTCGGTTGGTATCAATTGCAATAATGTGAAGTTACCCGTTTGGAGGTGCTGCTGTTGGCTTGGTTAGCTAGCTCATTAGCTACTTCAACACAATCTGCCAATTAAGAAAATTAGTAACTGGCTTAGCGCGTGTGGTGATTAAAGGGCCTGTTCACTCAAATAAAGAACAGGAACATTTCACTTCTATCGCCAACTCTATCCGCTATACAAAGACTATCATTTGTAGAAGTTTCTTTTAAAAAATGACCGTGGTAAAATCAGCAGAAACAGTGTCCACAGTAATAAACAGATCTTGCTGTGGATCGTTTTCATATTTCTTCCTCATAACTATCTCCACGATTAAACCAGAAGAGGCAAGAGAGAAAGTATAGACACTATAAGCAGGTCCGCTGAATTAGTACGGAGGGGGAAATATTTTGAAGGGTTAAAAAAAAAAAAAAGATTAACTTTTGCGAGATCTCGCAAAAATTAATCAAAAATGCTATATAAAAGCATGTTTTTCCGGCCATCTGTGGACAGAGCGGAAACACAGCAGACACAACAAGGTAGTGGGAGAAGTTTATTGAGTTTTATTTTGACTTTGGCCTAAAATACAAAGATATTAAAACAGTGCTAGGCACTAGGCACAGAGGACTTTCTGTCGGAAAGCTTATTCTTCATCCGCATAATGTCCTTTTTTGGGACTCCAAATCGTCCTCCATGACTACCTTTTTGCGAACGTTGAACACAAAATATCAACACGGTAGGCCTACCTACAACTCAATGAACTTCACTCTCCCACTCCATTGTTGTGTCTATTGTCATTCCCGGAAGAACATGTTCTTAATGTAAACACTTTTGCGAAATCTCGCAAAAATTAATCTTTTTTTTTTTACCCTTCAAAAATTTCCCCCCATGTCCCCTAAGGGGCTCTGCAAATTAGAGATTACATGAAATAAAATATTGAACAGAATGCATAAAACTCTATAACCACCATTTGTTTTTGGTGACTCGATGAAATGTATCTGTGGCCATCCAGACCTGGTGACTTCCCAGTTTTCATAGATAGAATAGTAGCTCTAATCTCTTCCTCTGTTATGGGAGCATCCAGTTTTTCTCTTTGCTCACAAGAGACAGTGGGAAGACTAAGACCTGAGAAAAATGTCTCCACTCCTTCTAAGTCAGGTGTACAGGTGGATGTATAGAGATCTTTGTAAAAATTTTCAAAAACCTCATTTATTTCTTTTGAAGAAGTTACTAACCAAGTTCCCTTCTTAATCATTGGTATGTTGTTGGCGTTTTCCTGTTGTTTCAATTGCCTAGCTAGGAGTCTGCCATTTTTTTCACCCCCTTTATAAAAATTTGTTTTAAGCCTAACTAAGGCGTATTCGGCTTTTTTATTGTAGATCTCATGTAACTGGTATTTCAGATGACAAATAGTCTGGTACAGATTATCTGAATAATGCATTGCCAACTCCCTCTCCAGTCTACGTATCTCTTGGTCTAATCCTTTTTCCTTCTTTGCATTTTCTCTTTTCACTTTTGAGGAGTGTGCAATGATTTTCCCTCTTATGAAAGCCTTAGATGCTTCCCAAACTGAGGATATTTTTTCTGTGGAGCCAATATTAATTTCAAAAAAAGATTTAAGATCCTCTGATAATGTGTCGCTAAATAATTTATCTCGCAACAACATAGTATTAAGCCTCCAGCGGCCCCTTTTTATCATTTCTGCATTCAGATCAACATGCAACTCCACTGTGCCATGGTCACTGAGGGCAATGGCACCTATCTCACAGTCCACAACCAAGTCTACCAGGGTGTTTGATATCAGGAAAAAAAATCAATCCTTGAATGTGACTTGTGGCGATGAGAATAAAAGGTATACTCTCTTTCACGTGGGTTCACTAACCTCCATATATCCACTAAAATCAGATCCTCTGCCAACATCTTTATTGAGGTGGTGGGCTCTTCGGTGCTGGGGGCTCTAGCCTGCTGGCGGTGGTGGTTCACAGGGGGGGTGTGTGCGGTGGTCCCCCACTAACTCTCGGCACTAAGGGCGAACACAAAACACTCACAGGCACGCAGACATACATACATGCACACACATACACACCCTTGGCACGATTTGCTTTAGAAGCACTGCAATCCTGTCTTTTCCTATATTTGCTTGTTGCTTGCTTGTCTTAGTCTGTTTTTTCTATTACACTTTCGACACATTAACTATTACATCATTGTTTCAGAACCCATACCTCGGTAGGTATTTACTGAGAATTTTGAAGCTGTTTTGTCATCTGTTGCTGTTCTATTGTTATCATTGTAATTATTAGTAATGGTAGTGATGGCTTTTGTTGTTGTTGTTGTTGTTGATTGTTGTTGTTGTTATGTTCTCTCTTGTCTCTTGTCTTCTGTCCTCACATCCCCCTCTTGTCCTCACATCCCCCTCTCTTTATCTCTGTCTCTCCTTTTCCCTCCTGTTCTGGTCCGGTCATCACACAAACCATAAATAAAAATATAAATCATACTATGGGAGAAGTATCTCAGACTTCCCTGTAGCAGATCAAAACTGTGTGGCACGACTGGGCATCTAGAACATCGCACTATTTGCTCAAGTTGCTGTAACAGAACAGGTTAAAAAAAATAAAATAAAATAAAATAATAAATCAGGTTCCTCCTTGTTTGGTGCGTATAAATTGCATAGCACTGTCCTAGTCCCATTGATCAAGGCTTCTATACAGACAAGTCATCCTTCCATATCATTATGTTGTTTCAGCATGACAAAGCTTAGATTTTTATTGATGAGGATCATCACCCCATTCTTTTTGCTTGAGTAGGAGCTATGAAAAACTCTCCCTACCCAGCCTTTTAAAAATTCCATTGCTTCCTCATCCCCCCTTATATGAGACTCTTGAATAAGTGCTACATCTGTCTTTTTGGATTTTAAATAGGTGTAAGGGAAATTTCCTCCTTATTGAGTAAGAAAGTCGCTAACTATCTCAAGAATTAGAAACTCGGCATGATGAATCAGATCTCTTTAATACATGCAGCATAGAGAGAAGACCCACAGTGTTCTCTACTGTCTTTTACAAAGTCCTGACATATATACTGTCAGGTAACAACAGGACAGTGACAAAACATACATCATGACAGTTGTTAAAACATTCATTCTCTGAACTAGTGACCATTTGGAGTTCCTGTGAACCCTTAAGCCATCCTTTCCCAGGGGAAGTTACATTTGGTGCTTGTTATTCATCTAAATAGTGACACCCAGACCTAAGTTACTCCTCTGGCTTTCCCACACTTTGCATGTTGGAACCACCATACAGTCCTTTCTCACTCATATCACTCAATGTTAATTTCCCCCACATAGGTCAGAATCTTCCTCCTTTTAATTTGGTTCCCACATCCATTTATGTTCCATGATATTATATTAATGTACCTGTCAGCCATATTTTCCAAGTTTGGAACAGTACTGTGGTTGTAACTGTCCTTTACACATCCTGGCGTTAGTTTTAACAAAACAAATGTTCTCCAGGTAATCCAAAACATTATCAGGCCATCTCAAATATACTGTCTTAATTAAAAAAAAAAAAAAAAAAAAAAACATAAACAAAAAATACAATATTCACATTGTTGAGCAAAATCATTACATTTTAAAGAGCTCATTTTACTCCAAATTTAATTTTTAAAATGACAATCTAATTTCTAATAATATTTCATTTTTATTTCTCTATAGTGTTATTTTTCAAACGTAGGCGATATGATGCTCATACCACAGAACTGATTATGCAATAAATTGTAAATACACTCAATTTGAATTCTTAGTTGTTGAAGAGATTTCTCACCATAGGTCAGTAGATGGCAGCCTCGTCATATAATAAACTCGGGGTTAAGTGAAGAAAATATGCAGACAGTGTGACAGTCTGATGTGTTTCCACTTACAAAGCTTTGGGGAAAGACGTTTCTCGCTTGGAAACACGACATATTGACTTCAGTTTCAAGACGACAGCATTTTGTGAAAACATGAGGATTACTCTACTTAGTTGTTGTTGTTGTTGTTGTGTGTGTGTGTGTGTGTGTGTGTATGTGTGTTTTGTGTTTGTCCCTCAAAAATTCCATAACTAATTGAAATCAAACCACATTGTCCTTCATATTCATGCCATTCTACATAGTTGCAAGGAAGAAACTTCTTTCCCCAAAGCATTGCAAGTGGTGAACACATTATATTGTCACAATGGTACTAAATATGGCTGTTTCACTCATGCGTGCCCACAAACATCTTTGCCTCTCAAACATGATGAGAAATTCAAATCTAACCATGTTCTCCTTAATATTCAGGCCAGATTACGTGCTTCCACGGACAAACAACTTTCCCCCAAGCTTAGCAGGTATAGGACACAAAATATTGTCACAGTGTTAGTTAAACATAGTGTGTCACTCACACCAGCCCACAAATATTTTTTTTTTCAAATTCCTCAATCTGATGCGAAATTCAAATCAAACCATGTTCTCATTCATGTAGCTCCCAGATCACATGCGTCCTCCTCTGTAACTTTTTCCCGACTTTTTCACGATGGCTCAGTGCTTAGCACTCTCGCCTCACAGCAAGAACATCGCCGGTTTGCGTCCCAGTCAGGGACTCTGACCGTACATTTATGTAGTATATTTGTAAATATGAGAAATTATTTAGAAAAATCCCAAAAGTGAATTACACAACATTTTGTGTTCAAATTCCAAAATCTGCTGAGAAACTCAAATTAAACTGCTTTATTCTTCATATTTATCCCAGATTACATATTTCCAAGTAAAGAAACAAAATCAGAACAGTGTACTGTTGTGATGATACCTTGATGTGGTTTGGTTGGTATCAACTCTTACGGGCCTCAGGGATTGTCATCACAGGAGAGTGTGTAGCTGTGGTTATCAGCAATATGGTCGCTTCCTGGATTTCTCCTGGAGTATGACAGGAGAGAGAACAACAAATAATTGTTAGTAAGACTATCAGAACGTTTCAGTTCAGGACTATGTGAGCTGCACGGTGGCTCAGTGGTTAGCACCGTCACCTCACAGCAAGAAGATCATTACCATTATACAGTGTGAGAAGGTAAAAAAACATGTTTTCATCTAAAACTCAAAAATGCCTTATCCAATTCAAATCAAACCTTCTTGTCCTTCATATTTGTGCCATTCCACTTGTTTGCAAACATGGAACTTCATTGGCAAAAGCTTTGCCAGTGAGAAACACATCAAACTAACAAGTTGTCATTAGACAGCGTGAGAAGCCTAAAAAACACGCTGTGCCAGCGCAAGAGAATAACGTGACTTTATAACCAGATATGGTAGTGTGCCTTATATGACTTCCTGTTGTTTTTTGTGTTTCCTGAATAAAGAGTGGCACAGTGCTGGGGGGAGGGAGACTCTTATGCTTCCAGGCGGAGAGTCTCGCTCTGCGCAGGGCTGACTGACCACAACAAAGAAAATGATATTTGACTGAGTACTTTATTTCTCATCTCACAAGAGTGGCTCAGTAATTTCCACTACAAACTTGGCGTCACGAACAGGATATCTCGGTGGCCACCCAGACTCCTGAAAGCAAACGGTGACTGATCATCTGGAATATGATTCCACTTCTACCTCCTTAGACTGCAGAGAGAGAGGGCCGTTGACTGGGAGGACGGGCGGGGAGATATCCAACGGGCTGATTGAGCCGCCAGAGAAAAACCCCCTGACTTGGTGAGATGTATATTTTCTGACATAAAATAACTGTTTGATATGAGAGTGTGTATTTGAAACTCAGGTATCACTTGGGGACAAGGTGATTTTCCCGGGGATAGTTTAAGGTTTTTAAACCTGAAAACAAATAAGAAACTATGGTCTGGGACTGCCGGCCTGTTGCCGTGGTGACAGTTTAAACAAGTTTTTAACCCCGATACTAAATAAGAAACTGAATTCACAGAGAAGTCTGTGTCTAAAGCAGATTGAATTTTGATTCAAGGCTGCAACGAAGAGCTCTTCATAAGATGGGAAATAAGAGTGGAAAATCACCACCTCCTCCAGAGGGTCACATAGTGGCTGTCATGATGAACAAATATTCAAATGCAGTGAAATTTGTCAATGATTGGTCACACAAACATGGGTTTCCAAATGGAGGCTCGTTCAGTCAGTCAGAACTTAGGAGACTCAGAGAAAAATTGGAAAAAGAAAATGATGAATTGAAAAAGAAAAAGAAAGTCAAAACTAGCGCATGGAGAGAAGCAGATGAACAGAGACAGTGTTTAGAAATGTGGGAAAGAGAGGCTGAAGCGAGAGCCAGAAAGCAGTTACAAGGTCAAATGGTGAAAATGAGTGTTAATGAGGATAAAAATGTAAATAAAAAGAAAAAATCTAAGCTGTATCCCTGTCTGTCTGGTCACAAGGGTCCTCTCCTCGACTCGTGCCCGCTGCTGCCGCCTCAACCAACCCCTCCACCGTACCAGCCTGCCACCACACAGTGGACCACAGCTTCACCTACAGCGCCGCCAGCAGTGTCCTCGCCAGATGTCTCACCTGCGGCCCAGTTGCCATCTGCCCTGAAGCTGGACGAGCCCGAGGGGGCGCTTGGGGGTCGAGCAGGGCAGACAGCTGACTCCACCACGGGCTGGTCACCAACGAACCCCTTTGGCTAGGGGCCAGAGGTTCAGTTCTCACCAATTCGCACTCGCTCCTATGTCGCAGGGGAGAGTCTCCAACAGCACCCAATATTCCAAGCCCCGATGGTCCAGGTTGCTGGGGCAGCTGGACCCATGGTTGTTTTTCGCCCATGGACTGAGGGGGACATGAAAGAGGCCATAAAACACCTGCCAGATCACAGAGCTTCAGGTGAAAGATTTGGCGAGTTTGGCGTCTTCTGTGCTGAGTTTCACCCCACCATGCCAGAGTGGCCTGGATTGATAGATCAGCCTGCTGCTGATAGAGTTGGGTCCCATAGACTATGCCAAGGTCAACATGCCTGTGAAGGAAATGAGAGACTGAACACTGTTGAGTATGAGCACCATGATAATGCGGCATACAGGCAGAAGCTGACCGACATCAAAAATGCACTCAAAGCTGCCTTCCCAACCAGAGTGGACATGTCAAAAATCTCCTCGTGCACGCAGCGCGACGGAGAGTCTGTTGAAGACTACCACCACCACCTCCTACACACCTTTAATGACAACAGTGGCATTCCCGAACCATCACAGAGAGGCAAAGCACCGGGAGCCTGGGAGACACACATGCGCCACTGCCTGGTAGCTGGCTTACTGCCACCAATCAAACGTGCAGTAGAGATCAGCTGCATAGGCCTGCAGACTGCCCGTTTGGCCAAGGTCAAACGCCATGCTGAACATGCAGAATCCCACCTACGCCAGAAGACGGAGAAGGAGGGAGACAGGTGACGTAAGCTGCAGGACCAAGCACAGTTGATCATGCTGCAGGCTGTATCATCAGTAGCGCAAGCCCCAAGGCGTGGCCGCGGCCATAGAAGTCGAGCACGTGGCCCGAGGAGATCTAGGACGTGGGGGCTTTGGCCGCATACGTGACCACACCGGATGGACAACTGGATGTTTCATCTGCGGAAAAGATGGGCACTGGGCTAGAGACTGCCCGGACAATCCAGAGAACACTACAACCAGACCCAACCAGCCCAGCACCGGCTCAGACTGAGAGGAGGAGGAGGCGGGGGCACGGGGAGAGGAGACGAGCCAAAAGCTGACCTGCACTTAGACAGAGGGAAGTGATACACACACACATGCGCGTGCTTGCCATGAAGATTTGCTTCCTGCACTAACTCCTACTGATGCACAAACACAACTAGCTCTGATAGAGCAGGCAATCACTCATTTAGAAAGACAAAAGCCACCTGAAGTAGGAACATATGCAAAATTCCACACCGATGCATTCTTACGCATGCCCATGACTACACTTAAGATAGGGGGAACAGAATTCTCCTTTCTGGTAGATTCAGGCGGCACACACTCTGTCATCCAGTCGAGACACCTGCCTAATGCTAAGCTAAGTGGCCATTTTATCCAGAGACATAGTCCAAGAAAAGTTCACTAAGCCACTCGCGTGCATTAGCACTATTGATGGGGATGAGGTTTCTATTAAACATGGGTTCTTGCTGTCCCCCCATTGCCCAGTCAATCTGTTAGCACGAGCTGCGCATTGGTCTGGTGTCTACGCCTGAGGACCTGAGAATGGTAAGAGAAGCGCAAAACACTGTGCACACGATGGTTCAGTACAGTCCATGTACTCTGTTGTACGTGTACCAATGGAAGATTTCACATCCCATTGCCCCTCACCTGATGACACAATCGAGACATGTTGTCTGACCTCATGCTGACTTTATGAGAGCAGAAAGCTTACATTGCGTAACACATGTCTCGCGAGGTCCTGATGATGAATATGAAACAAAGTTTTACCACAATCTTAATGATATCTTATATACTGCAGATATGTATTGGTCAGACACTATGAGTGCAGTCTCTGTGACGCTCACCAATACACAGCTGTCTTTGTTCACTGTTACTGCATCCAGTCCTCACATCTCTCTCTCTAAGTCTCCTACAGCACAGTGGCAGGATGTGGGAGTGTTTGTGAGGCGCTGCACTCACATCACAGACTGGCAACCCACAGCTGAGCCACAAGTGCAGTTTTCACCATCCTCTGGTTATTATAAGAGACCTATGCATTGCACAATCAATGTACTTCGCTCCCTGTTTCTACTGGATGATGGCAATTTCTCTCCAGTACACATATTCTTGTCTCTGTCTGGAGATGTGCCACCTGATTTGACTTCTCTCCCTTACACATTGTGGGCCAAAAGCAAATACGACGTGGGTCTCATAAAAAAACTGTGCGCCGGTTAAGATCACAGCAAAATCTTCTTTCCGGCCCTGCAGGAGGCTATTGATGGAATCACTCCTGTCTTCCATTCACTGCTGAACGCAGGAGTAATTGTTCCCTGCTCAGACTCTCCAGTTCGCACACCCATTTTTCCTGTGAAAAAGATCAGAGACAAAAGTCAGCCTACAGAATGGAGATTTGTGCAGGATTTGAAGGCTGTAAATGATGCAGTGACTCCAAGAGCACCAATTGTTCCAAACTCGTACACTTTGCTATCTCAGATTCCACCTGATGCAACCTGGTTTTCTGTTGTTGACCTGTCTAACGCCTTTTTCAGTGTTCCTGTTCACCCGGACAGCCAGTTCTGGTTCGCATTTAACTTTAATGGCAAGCCTTACACTTTCACCAGACTGTGCCAAGGTTACTGTGAGTCTCCATCACTTTACAATCAGGCATTGGCAGCCAGTTTAGACCCCCTAGTGCTCACTCCAGGTACTGCATTGTTGCACTACGTTGATGATTTGCTCATAGCAGCTCCAACTCAAGATCAATGCAGACAGGACACACTCAAGCTGCTACAGCACCTGGCAGACGAGGGCCACAAAGTCAGTCTGTCAAAATTGCAATATGTCAAACAGGCTGTCTCTTTCCTAGGGCATGACATTTCAGGGGAAGGCAAGACTCTATCCCCAAAACGTATTGAAGCTATCCGATCACTTCCAAAACCACAGACCAAGAAACAAGTCATGTCATTCCTGGGCATGTGCTCCTACTGTCGCACCTTCATTCCTAACTTTGCTCTGTATGAGATCCTTCTAGGTGCGATGATTCATGGAGGACCAGACTGGACCTGTCTGACACCGCTCTCCCTAACACTGATTTTGTATTTTATGTTGACGGATCTGCTTCCAGGAATGAAACCGGCTCTAACAGTGTTGGTTACTCTGTTGTTTCTGACAGTGAAGTTCTTCTCTCTGGTCCTCTCCCATGTCATCTCTCCGCACAGGCAGCTGAGCTGATTGCTCTCACGGAGGCCTGCAAACTGGCCGAAGGGAAGTCTGTTAACATTTACACTGACTCCAGATATGCTTTTGGGGTAGTACATGATTTCGGGGGTCTTTGGAATCACAGAAATTTCCTCACCTCCTCTCATGATGGATTTCATTGAATTTTCTCCATCAGAAGGTAAATCACACTGCTTGGTGATGGTCGACATGTGGTCCAAATGGGTGGAGGGGTTCCCAGCTTCAAAACAAACAGCCAGTGTGGTGGCCAAAGCGATCTTGACGGAAATACTCCCATGGTGGGGTATTCCAGGCAGGATTTCTAGTGACAATGGCTCTCATTTTGTGAACGAGGCCATACAACAACTCAGTGAGTATTTGGGTTTTGACCTTAAGACACACTGTGCATATCATCCAGCCAGCGGAGGAGCTGTGGAAAGAGAAAATGGCACATTGAAAGCAAAACTGACAAAATGCTGTGAAGACACAGGCTTGGTTTGAACAAAAGCTCTGCCTCTGGTTCTGATGTACATGAGGATGAGGAGAAGGGAGAGAACTAACCTGTCACCCTTTGAAATCTTGTTTGCAGCCCCCCCTCACGTAGGTCTGAATCCACCAGAGTCACCCCCACCGTCTACAGAGCTCTGTGAACATGCTATGATAACATATTGTGTTAACCTGTCATCCACTCTGTCCTCCATAAGATGCGCTGCCCAGGCCGGCCTCTACTCCATTGCACTCACTCCAACCAGGTAGTCACGTGGTGGTGAAGGACTTCAGGAGGAAGAACTGGCGCTCCAAACGCTGGCATGGACCCTTCCAGGTGCTCCTGACAACTCACAATGCCGTAAAGGTTGCTGAATGAGCCACTTGGATCCACGCCAGCCATTGCAGAAAGGTACCTGATCCCGAGGACGCATCTCAACCTCCTCCAGAGTAAACATTCTACGAGGGTGTCACCACAAGGGTGAGCGTCAAAACTTGACGTACGCAGTTACACTGCCCTCACACCAGCTGACTGGACCGCCAGCATGGAGCGAAGACGACCGTGGCATCCCTTCCGTCAGCCCGGGTTCTGTGGTATGAGAGGAACTATTTGCTGCGTGTTAATAGTGTCAATTATCATTGTACTGCCTATTCTGTTTTTTCTCACTCCACATCACACAGAGCAACACCAAAATTCTGCCACTCCAGCTAATGACACGCACACCAGGACACGTAGGTCTCCATCAGCACGAACACGCAGGGCTGTAGACTGGTGGTATAAACCCCAAAACCTTTCTGTGCCCACACCATGGCAAGGGAATAAGTGGTATCATTGGCTCTTGTCCACCGTCCGTAGATTGCCACTTAGTGAATCATGTTTGGCCTGTTTTCCTCGCCCTCCCTCACCGGCTGATGTGGTTCCTGATGATGTTGACCCCGCCTCAGAAGCTGTCACGTGCATGTGTTACTCACATGTATGCGTGCATTAACGTTGAAATGGGTAGATCAGACTCTAGGCAACTATGTGCTTGGACCAGTCTCTCCAGATGACATGACAGTGAAAGATTTCACAAGCTTTATGATGTAGCTGTTTTAAATCCTTGTGAAATGCAGTTACGGACGACTTTGTGCTCGGAAATTTTTGGATATTCGTTTATTGTGATCAATAGAAATGATAAAATGGGGGGGGGGAGTGTAATGGAAAATTTCAGTATAACAAGTATAACAGTGTGTGCTTAGTGGAAAGTTTTATACTGCCAGGCGGAGAGTCTCGAAAAAGACAATGATGTTTGACTGAGTACTTTATTTCTCATCTCACAAGAGTGGCTCAATTAATTTCCACTACAGTGTCATTACAGAGCATGAGAAGCCTAAATAACATGTTTTCATCTAAAACTCAAAAATGCCTCATCCAATTCAAATCAAACATTCTTGTCCTTCATATTTGTGCCATTCCACATGCTTACAAACATGAAACTTCATTAGCTAAAGCTTTGCAAGTAAGAAACACATCAAACTAACAAGTTGTCATTAGACAGCGTGAGAAGCCTAAAAAACATGTTTTCATCTGAAACTCAAAAATGCCTTATCCAATTCAAATCAAACCTTCTTTTCCTTCATATTTGTGCCATTCCACATGCTTGCAAACATCAAACTTCATTGGCAAAAGCTTTGCAAGTGAGAAACACATCAAACTAACAAGTTGTCATTACAGAGTGTGAGAAGCCTAAAAAACATGTTTTCATCTAAAACTCAAAAATGCCTCATCCAATTCAAATCAAAGCTTCTTGTCCTTCATATGTGAGCATTTACAGATGTTTACAAATATGAAACTTCATTGGCCAAAGCTTTGCAAGTGAGAAACACATCAAAATAGCACACTGTTTTTCTACAGCATTGTTTTACTCCCTTAACCCCTTTTATTTATGTGACAAGACTGCCATCTATTGACCCATGGTGAGAAATCTCTGCAACAATTACATTTGCAAATAGAGTGCAGTTCAGAGTGAAAGTGAAAGTTTATTGTGTAATCAACTCTGTGGTAACACTAACTTGTGATTCAAGTGATTCAGTATCTGATCAGTAATTTCCTTAATATACGTACCCATTCTACATGTTTCTGAACAAGAAATGCCTTTTTCCAAGACTCTGCAAGTGGAAAACACATCAAACTACACAGTAAAGAACACAGAGTGACAAAGCGTAAACGCTTAGAGAGTTTAATTTAACTCTCTTTTAGATAACATTTGGTCCCACTCAAAATTTCAGGAAAATTTCTTCTATGGCCAACATCAACTTTTTAGAGTTATTCCTACTCAATTCAGTGTCAAAATTAACAATGAAATGTGTCAAAATATTTAATACTGAGGTTCATATTCACATTGTTGAGCAAAATCATTACATTTTATTGAGCTAATTTTACTCCAAATTTAATTTTTAAAATGACAATCTAATTTCTAATAATATTTCAATTTTATTTTTCCATAGTGTTATTTTTCAAACGTAGGTGACATGATGCTCTTACCACAGAGCTGATTATGCAATAAATTGCAAATACATTCAATTTGAATTCTTAGTTGTTGAAGAGATTTCTCACCATAGACCAGTAGATGGCAGCCTTATCACATAATAAACTCGGGGTTAAGTGAGGAAAATATGCAGACAGTGTGACAGTATGATGTGTTTCCACTTGCAGAGTTTTGGGGAAAGGAGTTTCTTGCTTGGAAACACGACGTATTGACTTCAGTTTCAGTTTCAATACTACAGCATTTTGTGAAAACATGAGGATTACTCTACTTAGTTGTTGTTGTGTATATGTGTGTGTGTGTGTGTGCGCATGTATGTGTGTTTTGTGTTTGTCCCTCAATACTAAATATGGCTGTTTCACTAATGCGTGCCCACAAACATCTTTGCCTCTCAAACTCTCAAACATGATGAGAAATTCAAATCAAACCATGTTCTCCTTAATATTCAGGCCAGATTACGTGCTTCCACGGACAAACAACTTTCCCCCAAGCTTAGCAAGTATAGGACATAAAATATTGTCACAGTGTTAGTTAACATGGTGTGTCGCTCACACCAGCCCACAATTTTTTTTTCAAATTCCTCAATCTGATACGAAATTCAAATCAAACCATGTTCTCATCCATGTAGCTCCCAGATCATGTGGTTCCTCCTCTGTAACTTTTTCCCCAAAGCTTTTGGAGGTGGGTAACAGGGAACACTGTCACAGTGTGGCAAAATTTTGGATTTCACTGAGAGAAAGTCCAGAACAACTTTTTGTGTTCAAATTCCAAAATCTGCTGAGAGACTCAATTTAAACTGCTTTATTCTTCATATTTATCCCAGATTGCATATTTCCAAGTAAAGAATCAAAATCAGAACAGTGGACTGTTGTGATGATACCTTGATGTCGTTTGGTTGGTATCAACTCTTACGGGCCTTAGGGATTGTCATCACAGGAGAGTATGTAGCTGTGGTTATCAGGAATATGGTCGCCTATTAAGCCGCATTTTGTAATAACGGTGCATTTTGTAATAAACGTCCAAAATGTAATAACTTTTTCATTTAATATTGTAATAAGCCGCATTTTGGAATAAACTGCCGCATTTTGGAATAAACTGTCTCAACGCATTATGTAATAAATTTTGCCGCATTATGTAATAAGTTATTACATTTTGGGAAGATTATTACACCATGCACTTGCAACTTTTTTATTTGCTGGAAAATGTAATAACGTGGTGTATGATGTAATAACAATTCTAAAGCATAGTTTATTTGTTTGTTAATTGTATTTCATTTTACTTTCAAGTATTTGTAAAAAGTTAGGCCTATTATTAGTATCATAGTATTAGCCTAGTAGCAGTACTTGTTTATTGGATAAAAAAACCACATCAAGAATAGTTAACAACGTCCAACAAACCTTATTCTGCTTCTTATAATACAGAATAAAACCCTGGCCATCAAAATTTAATCCATTTATAAACATTAGCACATGCACATACAAAATAGAAACGCCATAATCATGGAGGGAAGCAATGGTTTGAAGCATCTCCGGTTCTCTGCTAGCCTTGCCTTCAGCTTAGCTCCGTCGTGTTTCAGTCCGTGTGTGGTGGGCCTCAGAGCCAGCAACTCCTCTCTAGAATAAACTAGAGGCCTGGCTCCTGTGTGTGTGTCCGGAATATCCATGGGATATATGTTTAAAAGACATTTAATAAATAAATGACTCCAGGTAGATACCGGACCATCGAGTCGCGCTGCTGCCGCAGACGTAGTTTCAAATGAAGCCGCGCACAGCTGTGATTGGCCCGTTTCCTTGACTGACATCGACATCAACCAACCAAGCTCAAAGCAATATTTCGTGACAGCAGTTTTCGCAGCGTGGTACTGAAAATATGATTATAATAAAACGAATTAATTGGCCAAATGTTTCCATTGTTGTGTATGAATAAAATGTTATATATATGTGTGTGTGTGTGTGTGTGTGTGTGTGTGTGTGTGTGTGTGTGTGTGTAAATAAAAAACATTTTAAAAAATATATTACAAATCTCCCAAAAGTCAATTAAACAGCTTTTTGTGTTCAAATTCCAAAATCTGCTGAGAGACTCAATTTAAACTGCTTTAGTCTTCATATTTATCCCAGATTACATATTTCCAAGTAAAGAAACAAAATCAGAACAGTGGACTGTTGTGATGATACCATGATGTGGTTTGGTTGGTATCAACTCTTACAGGCCTTAGGGATTGTCATCACAGGAGAGTGTGTAGCTGTGGTTATCAGCAATATGGTCGCATCCTGGATTTCTCCTGGAGTATGACAGGAGAGAGAACAACAAATAATTGTTAGTAAGACTATCAGAACGTTTCAGTTCAGGACTATGTGAGCTGCACGGTGGCTCAGTGGTTAGCACCATCGCCTCACAGCAAGAAGATCGCAGGTTTGCGTCCCAGTCACTTCTTTTGTATGTTTAGTAAGGAGTTCTATGTTCATATCATTGTAAACTTTTTTTTTATAATTTAATTTTTTTTTTATCATAATGTAATATGCATCGAATGTGCCAATTGTAGACGCAGAATAATGCGGTTCAGCATTTTGAAAGTTTCAACCCCCCCATATGCCTCTTATTAATTTCTTTTGCTTTTATAATTTATTTTGATATTAATGTCAATCTATTGAAGTAGACTCAGTTAGTTTTTAACATGCTGGTACAACCCTTTAGTTATTTCCCTTTCAATTGTTCCGTAGTTTAAAAAGTAGACATCGACATTTAATCTATATCATTAAATATCAGTTTCTTGCAATTTTCTAGTTAAACAGTACGTTTGATGGCAAATTTGCTGAGAAAATTTCCTGTTGGTTGTCTCAAACTGAATCAGTTCCAAATAACGGAGGCGCTGTCTCAGTTTTTCTCCATCTCCCTGTCTGCTTCTGACCATAGACTGTATAAAACAGCTTCCGACACTCCATGCATATCTTTTCAGCCAATTTTGGCTACAGTTCTGACATTTCTTCACCTTATTTTTTACTAATTGGCTGTCTATTGATTGCACAACCATCGGGGTTATTTTTTTACAGGCCACCCCCAGATATTGTGAATATTTTTAGAAATAAACAGATAAGATATACAGTATGAATTAACATATTATCTGGATACACAGATTTTAAATAGAATAACACACATGTCTTTCTTTGTTGTTACATTATAACTTTGTTTACGAATCAAAAGTTCATATATTTTCTCATCCACAGTGAAGACAGAACCGTAAATAATGGTTATTAAGACAGACAAATTATTTTTGAAATACTAAATTAGTGATTTTAGATGGATAAATAGTTTTCAACAATCGCATATATTATTTCCTCCATATTTGTGTTCGAGCCTATTCAAAGTCATTTGCTTGCAATTGTGATGCTCATACATACCTTTTCTGTCCTTGATAAATCAATGGCAGGAGCTCATACAAGACCATGCCATCCATGGTAAACGCCACCACTAGGCCAAATAAGAGAGAGAATTTTTTTTTTGTTGTGATGAGAGACATATTGAACTTATTGTAACTACGTTGCACATTCAGATTTGAAACTTAAAACATGAACAGTTAGTGAAAATATGATGCACTGTCAATTTAAGTAGCCAACAGTATAAGAAGTCATTCAGTAGCTTCAGTCACCAGCTACAAGATAAAGATGCTGCTAACATAGTAATGCTAAAAAGATATCAATAATAGATCTATGATAAGGCCTAATGTATCACTGGCCCAAGGTTTATAAAGGCTGTTTCTTGTCATTAAAGTAAGACCATCTCTTAGTGGGGCGCTGACCACTTGGCCAAACAGTCAGACAGTCAAAGAGTGAAAAAATATATTGCATCGAGAATGGCTTTGAGGGGAAAAATGACTGGTAATAAGTCTAAGACTTTTTTTTTTTCACCACTTTTGCTGACAGCCTGACACACAAGGACTTAAAGTCTTTGTGTGTCTATGATCCCATAGTGACTTAGTGTTATGACAAAGTGACAATACAGATTCATACTGCAATACTTGCTGCTGGAACTGTATTGTCACTGTGTCATAATACTAAGTCACTTTGGATCTGCCATTTGAACTTTAGTTGTACATACCTTATATATATATATTCATTATGCTGGTTTATCTTATCTCTCGTTTTGCAATATTTACATTTGCTGCTGCTGTTGTAACAGTGCTGCATTATCTACCTCTCATATTGCACCACTTACATTTGCTTCTGTTTTGTAATTTTAATGTTGTCACTTTATCTTTCACTAAGCCACTTTAGATTCCACTTGTACTTGTATTAGTTGTATATACCTTTTTGTATCTTTGTACTTTATACTTCTATCTGATTGCATGCTTGTGCTGCTGCAACACCCGAATTTCCCCTGTGGGTGATCAATAAAGAATTATTTTATCTTATCTTATAAAATATAAATCAAGAAAAAAAATACAGCGCTTGACTAACAAAACAACTAAACGTGAAAGAAACCAATCCAACCAAGTTATGTAGTCCTGCAATTTAATAAGACACTCGACTGCAGGTTCAGTCTATTAGAGTATTTTTGCAGTACGATGATCTGCTGCTCTTTCATTTGAAGACAGTTGTAGTTCTGATTGGTGTGGAGGAACAGTGATGCTCCGTGTTACCTGCTCCATGGCGCTGTACTGTCAGACACGTTTTACAGAAATGAGTTGCAGCAGTGTTTCTCATCTTTCCAAAAAAACTCCAAACTTATTCTACACTTGCGCGTTATGAAAGTTTGGTGGTGCGACGCGGTACAATGCCACCTGGGTCGCTTATTATGCTTAGCTTATTATTAGCGGCTATTAAACATTGTTTTGTCTGGCAGTAGCGATCGTTAGTCCCAGTTAAAAAGCCAACATCATTGTATGTGTATGAGATTACTATGTAATTACTGTGCGAACAAATTTGAATTAAACCTCGCTTCATATACTGTTCATAGAATGATTTGGGACCTACCTGACTCTTGACCGGAACCTCAAATGATGGACAGTCTTGGATTTGCCTTCTTCCCTCTGAGGCACATGTTGAATGTCCTGGAAATGCCATTGGCTGCCTTTTGAACTGTTGACACATAATGGCCGTATTAGGACGGAGTATTAGAGAGACGTGTTTTTGTTTTTTTTTAGGCTAAGGAAAGCAGTTACTTGGGAAAAATGATTCTTCACTGTCACTTTGCACTTGCTAATATTCTTTTCTCTTCAGCAGGTATTTGCAGCGAGTGGCAATAAAGCAGAACTTGTCATCACACTTGTGGAGTATGGATTCCTCCTGGTATTGCAAGGACAGGAAAGCTTGGTAAGAAGACTTATTGGCCATTTTTGTTTTCTGTTGTTTTGCTTTCCATGTATTGTCCCTCATGATATACACACAACAGCTGTCTTATTTTTCAGATCTTTGTACACTGCATGCCCAGCCTTATCGGTGTGCTTGTTGGTGATGAGAAGGCCGATTCTCACTTGAATTCACTGTATTTCAAATGAACTGTGTTAATTGCCACTCCTACACCTTAAGACAAAAGAAACTCACAAAGAAAAAAGACCCCTATTCCATATGATCTGTATTCTAGAAGATTAGCAATTATAGATTGAAATATGCAAAGGTTGTATTTCAAAATATAAGATCATTGGGTAATGGCTGATGGTGATGGCTAATAACCTTTGAACACTTCATACTAAATGCTTCAAATTTTCACACATGATCCTTTGATAGAAAAGGAGGAGAGCAGGAGAGCTTTGTATGTGACATATTTCCAGGTTTATGGCATACCAAATATGGCTTCCTGGAATGCATATTTGTCCATGGTAGCACTTTTGGCTCTCTATATCTCCAGATTTAATGATACCAAATGTCTGATTCTTTTTAAAATATCAGAGATGTTATAGTACGACTATAGTAAACATATTTCCCGACGCTTTTCAGCTTTCTAATGCTGTGTAATGGCATTATGATAGTTTGATGGGTTTTGCACTTGCAAAGCTTTGGAGTTTTTTATTTGTTTCTTGTTTGTTGTTTCTTATTTGTAAACGTGTGGAATGGCATGAATATGAAAGACAAGATGTGATGATCTGAATTTCATTAGGCATTTTTGTGTTGAATAAGAAAACATGTTTCCTGGTGCTTTTAGCCTTCTAACGCTATGTAATGATATTATCATATTTTGATGTGTTTTGCAGGCTCTGTGATATACTGGTGCCCTGACCGTGGTGTCCCGTGCTGTCGCCCAAGTTGCCTGCACGGCGTCCTGTGCACAGGATGGGGATTCTGTCCACCCCCATCCTGTGCACAGGATTCCACAGGAAGATAATAAGCGGATTGATGGATGTGTTTTGCCCTTGCAAAGCTTTTGCCAATGAAGTTTCTTTTTTGGAAACATGTGTAATGGCACGAATATGAAGGACAAGAAGGTTTGATTTGAATTGGATATGGCATTTTTGAGTTTTAGATGAAAACATGTTTTTTGATCTCCTAATGCTGTGTAGTGGCAACTTGTTAGTTTGATGTGTTTCTCACTTGCGAAGCTTTGGCCAATGAAGTTTCATGTTTGGTACAGTCAGAGTCCCTGACTGGGACGCAAACTGGCGATCTTCTTGCGATGAGGCGACGGTGCTAACCACTGAGCCACCGTGCAGCCTGTTTAGTCCTGAATTGAAATGTTCTTTGATAGTCTTACTAACAATTATTTGTTGTTCTCTCTCTTGTCATACTCCAGGAGAAATCCAGGAGGCGAACATATTCCTGATAACCACAGCTACACACTCTCCTGTGATGACAATCCCTAAGGCCCGTTAGAGTTGATACCAACCAAACCACATCATGGTATCATCACAACAGTCCACTGTTCTGATTTTGTTTCTTTACTTGGAAATATGTAATCTGGGATAAATATGAAGACTAAAGCAGTTTAAATTGAGTCTCTCAGCAGATTTTGGAATTTGAACACAAAAAGCTGTTTAATTGACTTTTGAGAGATTTGTAATATATATTTTTAAATGTTTTTTATTTTTAAGTTATTACATTTTGGACGTTTATTACAAAATGCACCGTTATTACAAAATGCGGCTTAATAGGCGACCATATTCCTGATAACCACAGCTACATACTCACCTGTGATGACAATCCCTAAGGCCCGTAAGAGTTGATACCAACCAAACGACATCAAGGTATCATCACAACAGTCCACTGTT
The DNA here is from genome assembly GCA_037975185.1 of Centropyge bicolor. NCBI lineage: Eukaryota > Metazoa > Chordata > Actinopteri > Pomacanthidae > Centropyge > Centropyge bicolor. The sequence continues at coordinate 93,420 of JBBMOC010000070.1, forward strand.
CTGATTTTGTTTCTTTACTGGGAAATATGTAATCTGGGATAAATATGAAGAATAAAGCAGTTTAATTTGAGTCTCTCAGCAGATTTTGGAATTTGAACACAGAAAGTTGTGTAATTGACTTTTTGGGAGATTTGTAAATCATTTATCATATTTACAAATATACTACATAAATGTACAGCCAGTGTCCCTGACTGGGACGCGAACCGGCGAGCTTCTTGCTGAGGCAACGGTGCTAACCACTGAGCCACCGTGCAACCCATTTAGTCCTGAATTGAAATGTTCTTTGATAGTCTTACTAACTATTATTTGTTGTTCTCTCTCTTGTCATACTCCAGGAGAAATCCAGGAGGCGACCATATTCCTGATAACCACAGCTACACACTCTCCTGTGATGACAATTCCTCAGGCCCGTAAGAGTTGATACCAACCAAACGACATCAAGGTATCATCACAACAGTCCACTGTTCTGATTTTGTTTCTTTACATGAAAATATGTAATCTGGGATAAATATGAAGAATAAAGCAGTTTAAATTGAGTCTCTCAGCAGATTTTGGAATTTGAACACAAAAAGGTGTTCTGAAACTAACTGAAACCATTGAAACTGAAGTCAATACGTTGTGTTTCCAAGCAAGAAACTTCTTTCCCCAAAGCTTTGCAAGTGGAAACACATCAGACTGTCAGATTGTCTGCATATTTTCCTCACTTAAGCCAGAGTTTATTATGTGACAAGGCTGCCATCTACTGGCCTATGGTGAGAAATCTCTTCAACAACTAAGAATTCAAATTGAGTGTATTTGCAATTTATTGCGTAATCAGCTCTGTGGTAAGAGCATCATATCACCTACGTTTGAAAAATAACACTATGGAAAAATAAAAATGAAATATTATTAGAAATTAGATTGTCATTTTAAAAATTAAATTTGGAGTAAAATTCGCTCAATATGATGATTTTGCTCAACAATGTGAATATGAACCTCAGTATTAAATATTTTGACACATTTCATTGTTAATTTTGACACTGAATTGAGTAGGAATAACTGTAAAAAGTTGATGTTGGCCATAGAAGAAATTTTCCTGAAATTTTGAGTGGGACCAAATGTTATCTAAAAGAGAGTTAAATTAAACTCTCTAAGTGTTTACACTTTCACACTCTGTGTTCTTTACTGTATAGTTTGATGTGTTTTCCACTTGCAGAGTCTTGGAAAAAGGCATTTCTTGTTCAGAAACATGTAGAATGGTACGGATATGAAGGAAATTACTGTCTGATCAGATACTGAATCACTTGAATCACAAGTTAGTGTTACCACAGAGTTGATTACACAATGAATTTTCACTCTAAACTGCACTCTATTTGCAAATGTAATTGTTGCAGAGATTTCTCACCATTGGTCAATAGATGGCAGTCTTGTCACATAAATAAAAGGGGTTAAGGGAGTAAAACAATGCTGTAGAAAAACAGTGTGCTATTTTGATGTGTTTCTCACTTGCAAAGCTTTGGCCAATGAAGTTTCATGTTTATAATATAAATGTAGAATGGCACAAATATGAAGGACAAGAAGGTTTGATTTGAATTGGATAAGGCATTTTTGAGTTTTAGATGAAAACATGTTATTTAGGCTTCTCACGCTCTGTAATGACACCTTGTTAGTTTGATGTGTTTCTCACTTGCAAAGCTTTTGCCAATGAAGTTTCATGTTTGTAAACATCTGTAAATGCACAAATATGAAGGACAAGAAGCTTTGATTTGAATTGGATAAGGCATTTTTGAGTTTTAGATGAAAACATGTTTTTTGGCCTTCTCACGCTGTGTAATGGCAACTTGTTAGTTTGATGTGTTTCTCACTTGCAAAGCTTTGGCCAATGAAGTTTCATGTGTGGAAACATGTGTAATGGCACAAACAAAATTGAACATCTGGTCAAATTTGGCCTCTCTTTGAACTGTGGTCAGCAGCTTTGTAGAGAGCACGCTCTGTGTATTACTTTAGAGCAGGGATCTCATTTGTGACGTTTCTTTGGTAAATCAAGTAAAGGTATGTTTTTGTTGTCAGTGCTAAAACTCTTATTTTGCTTCTGTATGTCATTATCATAGATATTTTTCAGTAATATAGTCTATATTTGAATACTATAGAGTGAATCATTTTTAAATGTTTAAATATATAAGCCCATTCATCAGCCCACTCAGCTGAATGTTGTCTGCCTGTTTCATTACACTGTCATTATCCACTTAACAGGGGAAACCCATGCTCTCCTCTAACTTGACTAAACACACCATTGAACAGAATATTAGATAGCAGTAGGGTAGCATTAGCATTAACCATTGGGAATTACCCTGTGGGAATTCCCCAGCTCAACCTCAATAGTTTTCTTACATAATACATTTTTATTCTGGTTAAACCACCTCCCCTCCGTTCAGTATCCTACAGTTACATCACAGTTTCCAATATCAGCATGGCCGGGTCCATAGTGGCTTCAATCCCTGTTCTACAGCATTTGTACTGTTATATTTTACCATTTTACCAGTTTATATACTTCATCTCCCATCTTCATGTGGAACATCTTTTTTTTTGTTTAGCTCTTTTTAGTTATTCAAACACACTGTAACTCTGCAATGGCATTATCTCTTTCTATGAGAATTGCATTTTTCCTTTTATTATTTTTCTAGTTCACATTGAACAGGTGTTCCAATCTGTCTATAACCCTACCTTTTAGTAAACAAGCATTCCTTATCCATACATACCCTGCTTTTACAACATATTCTTGATTTAACTCCATTTTCATTACAAAACGTAAGAACCAATTCTTCACTTAACACAAAATGCATCTAATTTCTGGTTAAAATCTCCATCACATGCCGTTTGAACACAAGCAACCAGAAACCAACCATTAGAGATTTCCATCAATTTGACAACATGTACTCTTCTAATCAAATCCTAAAAAAAGGAATGCTTTCATTCTTCAAGTGCTATCCAATGCATTTGTGGAGGAATGCATGAGATTTTCTTTTTACAACAAAATATAAATATTTTTCAAATAATTAAATTGATTAAAGTTAAACTTACATTTGAATACAATAACATTAATATATTTAAAATATTTTAGTTATATTAGAAATATAATAAAATATATGTTACATTTTATTATATCAGCCCATTCATCAGCCCACTCAGTTAAATGTGCCTGTTTCATTACAGCCCCATTATCCACTTAGCTGGGAAAGCCCTTGCTCTCCTCCAACGGCTGAAAGGAGCTCACTGTGTTCTGACTAAGACTGAGTATGAGATCTTTCTGATTATTAGTACAGCATTTTGTGTGAAACGAAAGAATTAAGTACCATCATTTAGCTCATATATTCTGTGTTGACCGACCTTGGTGACCGCTGGACAGTCAGAACACAGTCATGATACTGCAGAGCACAGACACACCTGTCGCTCTTTAGAGGAAGATGCACAGCCCAGCAGCAGCAGAATAACTCTGGTCGAACTCAGACTTCTTCTCCTGCATGCTTTCATCCACTCTGCTGTGGGCTACTGTGACTCAGATAGAGAAGAATAATGTTAGGTGTACAGATGGTTAGTGGTTTGTTACTGCTGTGGTGGTTCTCTCCACAGGAAGGACAATTCTATAGTTTCTGACATCAGCAGTTCTAACATCCAGGGGATTTAATATAGTGATTGTCTTGTTGAGCCACTGCAGCATATGTCATGTCCCAAACTGACGACATTTCACTTGATACAATTCAGTTCAGTTCAGCACCTTTATTGTCATGGTGTTCAAATTCAGTGTGCACTTAAGAGTGAAAAACACATTACAACAGTTTCAATTGTCAACCCCCACACTACACCCACAATTTTCCGGAAAAAAAAGAACAACAGAAAGAAAGCTACAGCCTGTGAAGAATTCTGCTGCAACAGGGAACAGTTTGTCCATCTATTTCAATGTGTTGCTGACAGTTGTGAAAGTCTGACAGAGCAGGAGATGTTTGAATTTTGTTAAGCAAACTAACTATCTAGTGATGTTGTTAGTTTGACTATCAGCATCTGGTACTCATACTCAACAAGATCATCTGAACATCACTCCATGCAAATAAACAAAAATGACAAATGTTTGGCTGGATTGTGTATCATAATTATTAGTGGTTAAGAGAAGCTGAAGTGTTGTTTTCAGTTTCAAAAGCCAACACAACTCATGTTGCCTTGTTGCAAGTTTAAATAACTGTGAGTTTATTAATCCATTCAAAATTTTCAACAAACTTTATGTGTATGATTTACTTTCATGCTTGGCTGATGAATTTACTCAGTGTTTATAGACCAGTCCACAAATAATTTATTGTATGATATTCATCCAATTCCACAACCTAGATGTTGGTCCTATTAACTCATTTGAAGCACTTAACATTTGGATACTTTATTATCTCATTTATGCTGGTTTCAAAACAGTCTCACCACAAGGTCCATTTAGTAGCTCTTCTACAAAAGAGTTCCAGAAGTTGCTGGAACTCTTTTGACCTGGCTTGCCTTTTTGTGTGTGAGATAGGGCCTACCCTAGTACTCATGTCCTAGTAGTACATGGACCCATCCACTAGAGGTCAGTCATGGTTAGTGTAAAATTAACATGAGCTCTCATGAAAATCTGAAATAAACGATGACTCGTGGGTGGCGTGTGTGTGCATGTTTGTGAGAAATCAGTTATGCAACAGAGTTTCGGGAGCAAGGTCTCCCCATGGTAATTAGCATTGTGCGAACACAGCGTGTTGGCCAAACAATGTGAAAGATTTGTGCTGTTCCCTTGCTGGCAGCATGACCCATATTTCTCGGTAGTCATAGCCAGAACGGAGTTATTCGCTCTCTCGATCTACAGTAGATGGAGGTTTGTGTGTGTGTGTGAGTGGTATTGACACAGTGAGTGGTCTGAAGATTCAAAGGGGGGGGGGGGGGGTGCAGGTATACAGAGTAGGAGAAGAACATTTTTAGCCACTCTATAGGCTTTGAGAGGGTTCAGAATGAAATATCTCAAAAAGTGTTGGATGGATTGCTGTGCACATTTATACAGACTTTCATGGTCCCAAGAGGTGAAGCTCACTGACTTTCCCTCTCCACCATGAGTTGGACAATTGTGCTATTAAGTGAAATGTTGTGACAATGAATGGATGGATTGCGCCAACATTAATGTTACCATGATGATGACTTTATTTGATGACACATAGATACTGGAAATATGACAAAAAAATCATGACATAAACAAACTAGTAAGTGGGCATTTGTTAAGAATGAACTTTCACACTCCAAATACTGGACAGTCTAAAGTGTGTTTGTGATGCATTGTTCCATCAGCATCTGACAAGACGACTGTGGGCGTCTTTTTGAGAATTCACAGCTTAGGTGTGAATATTCATGTTTCAATTTCTACAATAATATGCATTTTTACTGTTATTTATTAATCAGGCACTGCTCGACAGATGAAAAGGAGAAGCGACAGTTTTCGTAAGTGTTATAAACAGTGAATTAGAGGCATAAAATGCTTTAAATTGTGCTGTAGTGTTGCAGTGGTAGAAACTAACATCATCTCCTCTGTTCACAGAAGTCAGTCCAAAGTGGACTTTTCTAAATTCGTCATGTTCCAGGCCACCCATGCAGCTTCGCCAACTGCTTTCAAAGAACAAGCAAATTAGAGTTTATCAAAAAACATCTGTTAGGAGTGCTGGAAGCTACTATACTCACACATACACATCAGGGCATGGCACCTCCCTTGAGCACACTAAAAGGTCTTTCATAGCATTCAAAGGCACTCTGCTCTATCAATCAATGGAAGGTTGCCTGCCAGGCTGTGTTACTGGAGACCAGAGCTTCGCTTTTCCAATCTGTGCTGTGATAAGGCTCTGTCTCAACACCGGGCCGACTGCTGCTCACCATCAAAGCAAAGCCTGAGTCCGAAGCTTCATACTTTTCTCACATATTAGCTATGTATTTCAGGTCAAGAGAGATGTAAGACCATGGTGACATTAGAAGTTAGACATTGTAAAAAGGTCTACACATCCTCTCAGGGAAGCATTTCAGACATTAGAAATTCTCATCACAAGATGGTCGTAAAACATCACACAGCTCTCACATCCTCAGCTGGAGTTCACACACAACTAAACACACAATCAGTTCAAACAAGACTCAGTGTTCACATGAGCGAACTCACATCCATCCACCATCTACAGTAACAAACATTTACTCAAGCGTTGTACTTCTTAAATACACATTTGAGGTTCTTGAACTTCAATTTTATGCTACTTTATATTTCTGTAACTTTACTTAACTACATTTATCTGACAGCCCCAGCAACAAGTTTTTTTTGAATATAAAATGTATTTTAAGTTACTAACATATGATGCTTTGTTACTACTTAAGGAACTATTCAACAGTAAATGAAGCTTTTCAAACTCTTCGACAAACCACAAATTTAAGTACAACTTAAATTTAAGTACAACTTAAATTTGTTAAATTGTTAATGCATCAGTCATGTTTATGCAATAATGTAATAATATACCACAGATGGGGGTCATTTCGGATTAGGAGTACTTTCATATATGAAACTTTAACTACATTTTATTTGCTAATACTTCTGTATTTCTACTGAACTTCCTAAACATTTGAATGTGAGACTTTTACTTGTAATGAAGTATTTATCTACTGTAGTATTGCTATATAAGCTAACTTAAGTAAATGGTCTGAATACTTTTTCCACCACTGTCCACATACATATCTACAGATATACCCAATCACGTAAATCTAAAGGGTAAATTAGAATATGACATGTTGAAATGCTCAGTCCAATACAGTCAACAAGAATACAGCTCTGTGCTTGAGAGACCACGGGACAGAAATGAGCTGCTGGGCCTTGGTTTCATCCCCTCTCTGTGCAGCATGTACAGTATTCTTACACTGGAATATCACAGCCAGGGGATTATTGTGTAGTGATTTTATTAAACAGAAATATGTAGTAGTAATTGTAGTTTAGCAATATGCACTATGCAACTTCATGTACATATGTGTACATGTGCATATTGCCATATTCGCAAAGTAAAGTTTCACACACTGAGTCTTTGGCTTTTGGGACAACATGTATTACATCAATTATATGAGATCCCACATTTTTTTTAATATGGTTTGATATCAGTGCATTAAAGGAAGATGTTCCTCCAGGCAGGAAATGTTAAACAGCCTTAATCCATGACAACCTGTTTTATTTTTTAATACAAAAACAATTAAAGTCTTATACCTCAATTTATTTACCCTGGTCCATGGTCATTGTACATGTACATGCATATATTATATTTATGGCTTCTCTGTGCTCGCTGAGGTCTAATATTTCCACTCATGAATAATCACAAAACAACAGCATCAAAAATGTCTATCCTGTACAACACACTTTTGGAGCTCACTGTAGGTTTTACAGCATCAAACTGAATTATTTACTGATGAATCACCTTTTGCAATGAGAACATAAAAGTGTAACTACTCATAAATACATAAATATTAAAATAGTCTAGACTTTTTTCCCCTTACACTCGGCAGCAAACAAAAACACCAAGCACATTGTGGTTTCCGAAGCACCCTAATATCCATTAAACATTGTCATTGTGTAGATCCATTTAAAAAATGCTTGACTGTCAGAGTGCTCACTAAAATGAGCTCATGTAGTTAAAGTAATTACAGTATTAAGAAAATGAAACCGATGGAATGATTGCTTGCTCAAACACATTTGCCCCGGGTTAAAAGAGTAATCATTTACCAAGAAATGCACCAGAAAGAATAAGAAGCATGTGACTCAGACATCAGCCAGGTCAAGCACAGTGACTGCCAGACCACAGCAGCCAGTCAGCTGACTGACTGCAAGGAGGGAGGGGGGAGAAAATGACGAAACACACCAGGACTGCAGGCAATGAAGCATAAAGGACTGTTTATTGTACCCAGTACAGATTATAATAAACTCAGCAGTGTAAGAAACACATTGTGAGGGGAAGGGACTGAAGCCTATACAAGTGCAGACAATCCCCGTGCCTAGGGTGGATCCCATGATATGTGTGTCTTCACTGAGGCCTTTGCTGGAACTCTGGCCTTTACATCCACACACATCCACACACACACGCACACACACAGACACACTTTACAGGCAAGATAACATCTTCTCATCCATTCTCCAACCCAATACAGAGGCCTCTTAAAGAAACAGTCTGCAGTAGTAGCGTCATAAGGATCAAGATTGTTTTTTTTTTTTAAAAAGGTACATGTCTATTAGAGCCAGAACTATACAGCTTATACATTAAAATCAAAACAAATGCAGCCTTATAGCAAAAATATATACTTTATATATGTTTGTCTTTGCCCCCATTCAGAAACATACAGTAGATAATGAACACACACAAAAAATGCCAAGAATATCACAAATATCTTCTTTGTCCAAAGACAGTAAAGCGATATGTTAGTGGACACACAGTCTTGACTGATTACACCATGCAAAGAGAAGCAGAAGTCTCCTGTTAACAACTTGTGATTGGCAGAGAGGTGTCCAAAAGAGGGTGTCAAAATGTCACCCTGTTTTTTTTTTTTTTTTGCATGCAACGTCCTGATGCTCCTGCCATACTGGTGCATCAGAGGAACAAGCACACTGCCAAGGAAACATTAAGCACCCAGACAGAAATATAAAATGTGACCATTTATCATACATAATAACTTCTTAGGCTCTTATGAATTATCAACCCTTCTGGAAAAATATGTAGTTACGTCATGTATCCCTTTTGAAATGGAGGAGATGGAGTGCTAATCAACTCTAAGCTCGAGCAATAAAAGGACCCATCAGTGATGAACAGACATGAGAGGAGTGTACTGTATAGACTGTGGGCTCCTATCATCGGGTGCAGTCTCTAAAGGGAAGCAGATACAATCTCGTACACAGGCAGAACGATTAAAGAACGTAACATTTACACGAGAGAGCAGCCCAACCAACTAGCCTGAAATACAGCAACGCCCCAGAAACCTGAGAGTTCTGGGTCTCTAAAGTCTCAACAAAATTGAAGAACAGCTGGCATATTAAAAAAAAAGTTGTATGCCTATCTACATGAAACAAACTGATTTGTGGGTATAGTATATGTTGTGTGTTGTGTTTTTTTGTCAATCCGTCTTTGCACATTAAAGCCCTTTCACGGATCTTGTAGTTCAGATGTGGTGACATGAAAATGGGGGGACCCAAAAAGGCATCTATAGAATAGTGCTGCATTTAGAATATCTCATTAGACTTTTTATGTTTTCACTCTGTTGATTATTCGATTGTTTTTAAGAAAAGCAGATTTTCACAAACTCAGAAATGTAACAACTCTTTCAGTCTTGTATCAAGGGGGATCTGTCCGCTCTTTTAAAGTTAGCGGTGTGTGGCCTTGCTTCGTTTGGTCTCCATAGCAACAGCAGCTTCTTGCCTTACTTTAGGAAGCTTGTCAGGTGGGCAGAGCTACCAAGTCCAGTTCACCCTCACTGGTTTCATAACCCTCTCCCTTTCTCTCTCTCTCTATCACTCTCTCAAATGATGGCGCAGTAGAAGAGCTGTTGCAGGTTTTTCCCTCATTCATTCATAGCTTGTGAGCTTACAGAGGTCTGTGAAGGTTTTATAGGGAGCAGGAGAGGGAACCATGAAGGAGTGGAGCACATGGTCTTCCTTCCAAGCAGCTCAGCAGTTCCAGCTCTGGATATTAAGAGTGGCCACCAAGAGACTTTGGGAGTGTTTGCGTGTACATGTGTGTTGTGCATCAGGACCCTGTGTCTTGTTAATAGCTGTAGCCGTCTGGGAAGGGCAAACCTGCCACACACTGCTCCCCAGTGTCCAGCAGATAGGGAGCAGTTTCGTCGTAGTGGGTGAGGGGCACAGTGTCCTCATCCAGCCCCGGCAGGCTGTCTGGGTCGACCTTCAGGTTGGGCCTCTGGTTGTCAGGGAAGGCCATGCAGAAGAGAGCCTCGGGGTCACACACAAACTTGTACACATACCTCTCACCAGCCACCTGAGAAACAAAACAAAAGATATATTTGACTCACATATGAAACCCCATTATTAATACTGTTTGTACATTTTATGTGCATGCCATGATATTTGTAAACGTATAATGTCCTTTACAGATTCTTGACTTAACAGTATAGTTGTCTTACTTCAGTACATTACCCTGACTGATTCACCCATACTCTTTTTTCAGATGAAACTTAAGGCTTGTGTAAACTGTTGATCTGGATCCGGTTGACATCTGAGGCAACCAACACAACGCATAAATAGACTAATATATTTAGTTGAAGAAGAAATGTGGGCTAGTATTCACTGCAATTATCTAGCCACTGGCTGTGATAAGAGTCTACATCAGAGCACCCCCATGGTTTTATTTAAATATCACACGCTAGACCATTTTATCCCCATCTAACACAATTAGGGCTTTTGGCTGTGCCCTATCAAACCATTTGGTGTTGATTTGTATTTCCATTACTGGTTTGAATGTGATACAAAACTAAAGAGGGTGTTGCTTTTAAACATCATTAACTCAAGACAAAGGCGTCATCAGTTCAAGACACACCTTCAAGCAGGTAGCCCTGCTGTAATGGAGACGCAAATCCAGACATGCGGAGTAAAACCGAGTTGAGTCAAGTCAAGCCAGCAGACGTATATGGAAAGGGGCTAAAGGCCGGAGGGTGGAGGGAGAGAAAATAAAAGGGTGAACGTGCCTTTACCTTCTGCATGATGCCCTTCTCATAGTAGTAACGCAGCGAGCGGCTCAGCTTGTCATAGTTCATTGCTGGTCTGTTCTTCTGAATGCCCCAGCGACGAGCCACCTGAGACCAGGCAAGACACAAAAACACACAAGTATTGCTTGTTAGCTTGTTATTAGCTCTAGAGAATTCATATGCAGTTCATTAGATCAACATGAATCCACAGATTACAAACTTGTAGTAGTAGTATGAATAGAACCGGACAGAAGACATAAGCCCAGTTGTGGACAGTGGGGACTGACCTCTTCAGGCTCAATGAGCTTGAACTCCATGCCACGACCAGTCCAGGCTATAAAGTGGCCATTGGCTGGGTCATCCAGTAATGTGACCAGGAACTGCCAGAGCTGCAAGGAGCCACGGCGCTGGTAGGGAGGTCCGTCACGATAGACCGAGGGTTCCTGCTTTACTTTACCTGCGAGTGATAGTAGAGAGAAACAGCAGCAGAAGGGAATATAGAGGAAAAAAGTGTCAGTCAGCACTGTACTCCTCCATGGCCACAGTGTGGTGAGACATTCCTGCCAGATGGTCACTGTGAAGTGGACTTGCTGCTCATTATGCACCATGAGCAGTCAAAGGACTGGACTACCAGAAAATACCCACAGTAGCCCACTTTAGAAGCATACAATATTCAAAACTTTTGTGCTAATCTTGGGTTTATATTCAATGTTGTTATTTTCTTTATTGTTTTTTTCCCGTCTTACCTTCTAATCTTTCAGGGACCACACAGGTATCGTCAAAGTACAGCTGAGGATCTCTGTCAAAGGAGAAGCCTGAAAATGAAAAAATAATGTAACATTAATCAGATGAGAGTGTATCAGCAGATAGAGTGTGGGAAACAGGCTTTTATTCTGATATGAAGGCCAGTGACCATGTTCAACCTAGAGACCTAAACTGCATGCTATGCTAAGCAATATAGTGCAGCTGGGCAGCTTCCCAAGAGTGGAATCTTGTATTCTGCTGAGCTTCTGCCAGCTGCTGTGCTGGTGTGAGAAATGTATTGGGTGTGCAGCAGCTACACAGGATTCATTGATAGATTCACTTCCCCTTGAGTCGTCATTTCAATGCTGCTGACCACTATTCTTTCACCAATGCTGAACCTTCAGCAGCTCGATGAGTCACAAGGTTCAAAGAATGGACTTCACTAATGAAATAATTCCAACATCTGAGACATAAAAAGACAAAGGTAGACAATAATGTGAACTTACTTTCATGGTTATTTTGGTAAAAGCTCCCCGCTCTCCCGAATGATGACTGACAGTTAGGCACTTCTGCAAAAAAAACAAAAAAACAAAAAACAAGGGTATATAAATTTAGACCAGAGACATCCTTACTGTCATATCACATATGTGATACATCAAAATCCACCTCACAGCTGAGAGATATATTTGGACCACTGCCACTGTGTACAAAGATACATGGCTTTGATGCTTATCTGCAGCTTGTCTAGTTTGTTCAATGCTTATGGAGGAGACATTCAGTCCAAGCTATATTATTGTATTATGTCACACTGATAAATATATAGGGCATATAAGAGTCAAAACAAATAGTTGCTTTTCAGGCCACCAGTGGCCATGTTTGTCTGCAGCTCCAACAAATAGGCTGAAAAATGCCCAATCCTAAACACTCACATAGGAGTGGACTAAAGTCCAGATCAGAGTAGACTGCACAGCACACAACATCCCTTGCATGTCCAACAAGCCTGTAAATAAGATTAGCACCATGGTTGCAGTTTTAAATCTCAATGACAATCAAGTTACACCGTTCCTTCCCCCTGAGGGGTCAAGGCCTGTCTCCTGTTTGCAGCGTCTCTGCAGTGCGTACCAACCATCCTCCACCCTCACTCATTATTTTGTTTCCTGTCCGCTGATAACACAACCAGAGATCAATCATGAGTAAGTGTGTCCTCAAGAGTCTGTCTCCTCTTGTCCTAACTTTAGGGAACTGGGGACTTCTGTCTAATGCTGATAATGCAAGGATTCAAACTGTGACTTTATATAAATAAATGGTTTTGTCATGGTCTGTAGATTACCAATGCTGGGGTAACAATATGTTCTATGTCTGTATGCCCAACATGCACTTCTTCCTTCCATCTAGAGATACTAGGCTTCTGTGACGTAGGTATTTAAAGGCCATAAGAAGCTAAGAGGATTTGTCATTACATCACTGCCTGGCCAGCCGGTCACCCACCAGGCAGAAAAGGAAAGAGTGCATGAGTGAGAAAAGATTAAAAAAAAAGTTGTAGTTTCAGGAAAAGAGGATGTTAATGCATCAGAGCAGGGACAACAGCTGGGTGTGTGGGCGTCAGGATCAAACAATGTACCGACAGTAGCTCTGGCGTGTTTGATTTATACCATGTGAGTAAACAGCATCTCTGCCACGACTGTTTGACAAGGCTTTTTGGAGAGGACTTGCACCATTTGGCCGCTTGTGTATTTTGGAAAACCAAGTCGAGAATTACCAGGCTCTTACAATCAATTTGCTGTGCTGTAGGTCACTAAGTCCTTTGTGGGCACTGGCCTAGATCTATTCCAGGTAGGCTCAGTGAAGAGGTTCTCTGCACCTGGCTGGATGACCCATTTACTTTTTGCCCTTGGAGGCTTAGGCTGAGCTAAAAGACCCACTTTTACTTTACTGGCATGACTCTGGAGGAATGATGCAGATTAGGCTTTGAGGCACTAACCCGCACTTTCACGGTGTGTTTGTGAAAGGAGCACCTGTGTACCCAGGCCTCTGCAGTATGCTAAAAGTCACAGACATGTGTTAGTGCCCAGAACAAACACGGCCAGGCACATTCCTCACCCTCTCTCCTAGGTAATGGTCCTACACAATTGCTTTCACACAACGAGCAATGGTCTTCCTCGCTGAGCAAGTTCGGAGAAGTAGATAGCTTGAAAGGTAATTGACTCCTCCTTACGGACAACTACCCTTCTCTAAACCCTGCTACTCACCAGAATCAAAGCAGAAGTCATGAGGCTCCTGCTTGATGGCCATGGGGTGGAAAGCAGCCTGACGTGGACGTGGGGGTGGACCTGGAGGCCCCATGGTGGGGACGCCCTGCTCTGTGTATCGTGGGTCGATGCGCTCTTGCTTGAAACCCTGGGTAGGCACAGCTACCAATGGCTCTGACATCTGGCGATGGTACGGTGGCCGGCTGTCACGTGGCAGACTGTTGTTGCTGCTGGCAGGCTGGGGCAAGAACTGGGGGCGCCCTTGACTCTCTGATGGTGGAAAAGGTAGGCATGGCTCTGACATCTGCCTCTGGAACCTACAGATGGAAAGGAAAGTGGCAAGACAATATGATTCAGTCTCTTTTTTGATATAATGCTCAAAAAGATATGAAACAAACTCACAAAGACACTAAATGAAACACAGAAAACAAGATTTCCATAACCAGACATAGTGATACAACTCTGAATGCTGACCTGTGCTCAGGTGTGAAGTTGTTGGCATCCTGGTTGATAGGTGCACAGGGCACGGCAAAGGGTGGGCTGTGGACTGGGAGTGCTGCCTGGTTGCTAGATCCTGCGCTCGCCGTTACAGACTGTTGAATATGCACTGAACGCGGCCCTGGCGTGGGATTGGCTACATGGGGGTGAGGGAGGGGGGTTTGCTCACTCAGTGGGTGTGTTCCTGCTGTGCTGGTGGGGCCACAAGGAGAAACTGGTGTTGAGGGGGGAGTTAATGGCTTGAACCCAGGAGTGGGCTTCCTGTCACAGGCACTGTGAAGAGATGGGACACACAAAAATCAGGAAAACCTTTAATCAGAGGACAATCAATACGCTATTCAGCGGCTGCTGCCATGCTCTTGGTTGATTGGTAGATTACAAATGGAATTACTCACTACATACCTGTAGCTATAAAGGCACTTCTCTCCGTAGGGCATGGGACTCCTGTCCTGGCGACAGGGAGAAAGCTCTCTGGAGTGGGTCAGCTCTCGTTTGATCTTGGCTGGTGGCGGGCCATGAAACATCACTAGATAGGAGGAGACATATAGAACACAATTGAGTGCATTAGATAAACTCCAGATATCACCTAATTGAAACCATAAACAGAAGTGCAGCAGTTATCTTAACCACATTTGAAACTGATGGATAAATGGATGTATGGACAATCTCTGTGTATTCTCTCAACTGACAGAGCCACTTAGCAGCAATTTATCATCTGTCCTAATGATGGTCGACTCTGGACTCTGAAAACAACCATCTATCCACTGCTACTAGGTAGCATGATACTAACTGCACTATATACACAAAAGCTATCAAACTTCTCTTCTGATTCCCATTAGGGCAGGCCTATACTAATACTCATGAATCAGCGTGGCTGTAATCTAATGGCAGTGAATGATTTTCTTCTCCCGCGCTGTAACCATTAGACACTAGCTGCAGCTTTCTGCATATCGGCGGCAGTTTCCGGGGCGCCACATAATAGTCAGGCAGAAACTAGATCCCTGGGCACAGACGAGCGGGAGCCAAATAAATCACCTGTGGTGCTGATGGACCCAAGCAGAGCTAACAATGGGCACGTGAGCTCCCCTGTGTGCGCTGTGAAACCTAATGGCTCGAGTGAGACTCCTCACACAGTGAGAACAGTAAATAATGGGGAGATTAGGTGAGAGGATGGATTAACAAACAAGCACCAGGCATTCAAACTCCTCTCCTGCACCATCTCAGCTAAAATATGGCCACCACACATTTCTTATAAACCAGCACCTCCACTACAGAGCAAAACTGTACATAGTTTGGGCCTGCATCAGTGAACCAGTGGTTCACCTCATGTGATGTCCTACTGGCTTTAGTTCATATCGAAAACCCTGGTTTTGGTGAATAGGCAACCCATGAGAGGGAATGGCCTGCAGCCTAGCAACAGAAGCAACTGCCAAACCCACGTATCTGACACATACCCACAAATACACAAACAGTGCACTGACAGTGCAAGGTCATGGACTACACCACAACGGCTGACTACGTACAATATTAACCAAGATATGCACACTACCTTGGATTTGGCCCTTTATAAAAATAAATACATGTCAAAGCATCAATCTCAGTAATAGGTCACAGATCTGTGGGCAAGTGGTCAGTTTGCAGCTCACTGTGCCACATTAACCAAGATTTGAAAAGGCTGCCCTGACAAAGACAGCAACCACACCCTGTCGCCACCTCCTACGCATCAGACAAAAACATAAACTCAGAAAGACAGAGGGGAGGGGGGAGATCATAAAATGCTCCTTTGGGCATAATTCAAATACAGTGTATCCCTCAGCTGCAGCCTAAAGGCAATGTGCAGGGAAAAACGGGAGGTTGTATGGAGCAGTGTGGGGGACACGGTGCAGACAGTTTTTGGGATGTGAGTTCTGGGGAGCAGGATTGAAACAGGCAGCTTCTGAAGCTGCCTTATCCCCTGGAATCTAGCCCACTTCAGCAGCAGGGCCTGAGTGCGGGAAAGTGTGAAATCAGATTAGGAGCTTGGCTCATGTGATGCCCCATGCCAATCGGCTGATTAAACTCAAAATGGAGGGGGGGGGGAGCAGCCTTTCCCAGAGCTGTGTTTTGAGGATGAAGAATGGGTCGTTGGCAGGATGAAGTCATTTTGATAAAAGAGGGGCGACCTGCACATGTGGTCAGGGACAGTAATTCAAATAGAATAACGGCTCTAAGCGAAAGTGAATGAATGCAATTTTTGCAGTGGTGAAAATTGATGCAATGTTGCTAAACTATACCTTGATCATCAGACTGAATTGCCATTGCTAACCAAATCTCTGCCCAAAACAGACAAGAACCAGACTGGGCAAAAAGATCCTAATCATCAATGTGTTTGACTGATCAAAAAAACAACAACACAATTATCAGAGATGAACAATAGAAATCAGGTACTCACAGCTTTCTGACTGAAAATCTGGGACAAATTGTTCATCATCTGGCACCTGGGCTGTGAAGATAATACAGGAGAATGTCACATGTGAGAAAAATCATACTCCTCCTGATCTCTCTATACCAAACAACCCAGCACTGACACCTTATGTGCCCAAAAATGTGGATAAATAGACAAAAAGGTTAAGAAAAATCCAGCAAAGGGAAAAAAATAAACTGTTTGTTGATTATTTAAAAGAACAATGTAATGTAAAGAGGATTTGACAGCAGTTTCTCATGCACAGGACTTTGCTCTTCTTGCTCTAGTTGCCTACACAAAAATAACAATATTTCACATTCTCATCAAGTTAATCTTTAATGTTTTAAACTTGACTAATTTCACCCTGTCCTGAATCATTAAGGGAAAAAAAATAACCAAGCGGTGTCTCCTCCCCACATCATAAAACTCTCTGGTGGCTCGTTGTAGTAGACTGAAGAGAAACCTATCTCTCAAGTACTAAATGAATGGAGGACGTCCCATGCCAAATGAACAGAGCAGCAGAAAACAGTGACAAACTTTTAAAATACAAAACTTACCTTCTGCAATCCAGATCTCTTGCAGCTGACTGAGGTCTTGAAAGAGTTCTGCAAATCAAGCAGTGAAAGGTATCGAGAACAGGTTCACACCAATCCTATTACATATTAAGATATGTGGCACCTAACAAGCACTTGCACTGCTCATTCACATCAGCAACGTTACCTTCTGTGTCCTGGGCGAGCTCTGTGTCGACAAATTTCCTTTTCCTGTCATTTAGAGGCCTGTTGTGAGATGGTTCCTCCACATGAGACTTGTGCTGTTAGCAGAGACGAGATGAAGAAACGTCAGACCATTGACAGAAGATGTCACTTCCCTCCCATTGGACAATGCAGATAGTATGTAAGTGTACTATGAATGTATAGTGGTCTATAGTGACCACAAGGAGGTCCATCCATAATACAGAGCCATGGGTTGAGTGTGAGGAAGTGATGTTTGAGGCTGGCATGTGTCCACTTACACTGGGTGTGACCATAAATGGGACTTGCTGGTCATAGAATCCATCCATGTTATCTGGGTGATTGGGGGGGCTCCAATATTGGGGGGAGGGGGTTGTGCGCTTTAAAGCGACAGCACCTGGATCACTTTGTGGGACACTGGAAAACACAAGATTGAAAGTGGAAGCACAAAGTTCTTGGTTAGACTGTATCAGAGGGGTTATGATTCACTTCTATTATAATTTCTGAAGCCATACTGTGTGCTGGGCCTCATAATATAGTAATGTGTTTATGTAGCAGCACAACTGGTACTCTGCTTCATATTCTGGTGCTGCAACAGAGCGACCATCTTCCTCCAGCCCCTTATTTAACCAACAAACAGCTCTTTGAACACAGCCATGCGTGAGAGGACGCAGCACAATGTAAACACACAGTCATTATGGAACACATGTAGTTATACAGTACACAGTTATATAAGCACCACACTTACTGGCCATCTGTGGGCACTACTTTCCACTATAATCAGCCTTGAGACTGTGTGTAAAAAGACTTGGAAATGCGAGTCTGTCTGTGCTCTGTGGCGTGTATGACGCAAAGCCTTCCAAACAAGATAGAAAAACAGCCAGTCATCGAGCTGATTAGTGTATTATAGAAGCTTTTGCTGGGTGATGTTGATGGTGATGATGATGGTGGTGGTGGTGTTGGAATTGGCAGAACCTGAACTCCCTGCTCCCCTGTGTACAATACTGTAAAGTCAGAAACACTATGAAAAAAAGTTCCCTTTAAAGAACAGTAACAAAAGGCTGAGGCACCAACACTGCTCTCTATTCTCACATCTCCCACATCAGAGGGATATGACTCACTCCCCTATCTCCTGTTAATGGGTGACGAACACAGGATAGCTCCTGGGCAATAATTGCAGGCGCAGAGCACAGATAACACTTATAATATTAACTCATTGTACATGATTTCATTTGGAGCATATGCTCACACAGCACATCAATAAAACGCATTAGGAAGTTAACATGGACAACTTTATTGGCTCTACTCTGACATGTTATAATAAGGCACAAAATAAAAAGAACATTTCAATGCAAGCTTTGTGCATTTAAATACGAGTATTAAAGACAAAGATAAACAGCGTAGACTGTTAGACTACTGTTACTAGATTGAAGTCGAGGAAAAATAATGTGAAGTGCAATAAGGTCCGTAAACGCACCAAAAAAAAAAAAAAAAAAACTAGACAAAGTTTACCACAGCACATACTACAACATATTCATACTGCAACTCCACAGTCAACGCAGTTTAATCAAGTCAAACTTTGATATTGTGTAATTCAGACCAACTTTTTCAACAACATTAACAACAAAATTAGCTCCATCTTGGGTCAAACTTCAGTGTTTGAGCCGAGGCTCGGGGGCCGCCGCTGGGGGACAAAGATCACCCAACACCCCCCCCCCCTCCACTCCTCCACTCCTCCTCCACCCGCCCTTCCCCCACTCAGCCCTCCCTTGTTTTTCTCAATGAAGTGAAACTCGACCCGTGTGGAAACAGAGGGAGGAAAAAAATGGCCCGTCCATTCATAAAAAAAAAAAATCACAAACAGTTGCCTGATAAGCCAAAGCCAACGTCCACACAGACAAATCACGGACCAAACACAACAAACAGCGGGCTAACACAACACACGGCGTTTATATTACCGAGATAGGAGCCGGGGTAAAATGGTTGCCAAAGTAAATATCTTTAAATAAGATGGCGTTGCACTTATTTGTAGTCTAAAAGAGCGTTAGAGGAAAAATATCTAACCAAACCAGAGCCTCATAAAAGCAACTTCTCACCCAAATATATACTGTAGCTTACCTTGTCTGTGTATAAACTTCCTCTATATCGACAGAATGCGGTAGAAATATCCACAAATAAAAAACAACGTGTCGGCAGTCGTGTGGTCGTTCGCGGTCACAGATACACTGATGTTCCTCCTTCGACTCACAAAACTTGACTGAGCTCTTCGTTAATGGCCCGGTCGGTTTTCCCCTGGGCTCGAGCGGCACGCAGAGACACGCGCCGATTGGTCCATTGACCCTGTCCGTCCGGGAAGCAGCCAATGGCTTCTGTGGAGGTAATCAATTATGCATGAGTCTCGCTGTGGCCAATCACAGCGCCGCAGTGGCCTATTTTTATGAATGGCTGGATTTAATTCACATTCTTTTCAGCCATCAGAGCCAAGATGTGTTTGTTAAAGGGCCCACTGCAGTGGAAAGATACTAAAGATATACAGAAAGCTACACAGAGGCTGCTGTGGACTGTCTCTGGACTCTAATGATAGATTATTACTGAAAGAACAAACAAGATTTTAAACTGTAAGTCACAGAATATATTATTATGATTTACATGTAAAGTTGATTTTAACTGTGTAGGCTTAGGGTTAGGTACAGGTTAGTTTAGGCTGTGTTTTCCCACAGTCTGTGGTAGTCATGCACCAGGTTTGTGTTTCAGCAGAAGGACACAAATGACTGACTACTAAAATGAACAAACAAGAAGAAAGCACCCTTGAAGTAAATTCATACTCATCATATTCATAAATACCTCAAACCACAATGTTGCACTGTATCTGTATCTAGAATACTGCTGTCCAACAACAAGCATTACTGGCCTTGCTTAAATTTTAACATTTGTTGGTTTGTTCACTGTTTTGTAATCCTGCATTATTTGTTTATCTACAAACAAATAGAAATAACTTGCATCAGCAATTTGTATGCAGTCTTTTTATTTTTTATGTAAGAGCTGTTTCATACTGCAAGTGGAGAGGCAAAAAGGTGATGATGAGGTTAGTCAGTCTGTTCATCACTTATCTCTTATATCACTTATAAATAATAATAATAAAATTAAAAACAATAACAACAACAACGATGATGATGATAAACAGCTTAAAAGTGCTTTCCAGTAACAAAAGTAAATAAAATACAAGTAAAATTTTTTGACAAGTTTGACAAAACAAATACTATCAGTCAAGAAAGCGTCATAAGAAGTGAGACTTTGAACTTTAAAAGACGACACTTAGTTTTCCTACCTGAAGTTCCACAGACAGAAAAAGCTTGGTCACCTTTAGGTTCAAGTGAAGACAATGGAACCATTTGTAAGGTCCAGCCAGATCTCAAGCACTGATCAGGCTCAAAGCGAGTTGATCATTCAAGGCTTTGAAAATGAGCAGTAAAATCTTAAAATCAGTCCTAAAGTTTACAGGTAACCAGTGAAAGGCAGCAAGGATTGGTGTGATGTGGTCACGTGTCTTACTAAGTTCAAAGTGTGGCGCCAGTGTTTTGTATAAGTTGCCATATTTGGATGTTGATACCTGATTAAAGTTGGTTGTAAAAATCAAGTCTACCAAGTTATCAAACGCTTATTGTTCTGTGGCAATGTGTCTTAAGACTTTTAAAATTCAAATTCAAAATCTGACAACAGCTTTGGCCTTGAAAGCGTGCTGGAAGTTCAAATAGAACTCCTATCAAAACTGAATCATTATTTTAAACAAGGGTTTTTCAATTGTAATATTTTTTATGATTAACTTTTCAAATTACACACATAAAATCTTCCCAAGTCTGTCACAAAGAATTTGAGAAAATAAGATATCATGTCTTGTGTGTGAGTGGTTGCTCACATATGCGTGTGAAGGAATGGCTGTTGAAACCCAAAGGTTAGAGGTCATAAATAATTAACCTTTTTCATTATCACCTCAAATTAGGAATCCCTCATTTAAACTCTGTGTCAATGCAAACGTCACTCAGAGTTTAAAACAAAATCCAGCAGCTGGTATGAAAACTATAATCCCCTGCAAATCCCTGTGGGCACGATGCAGAGATTATGAGCCTGCTGCAGAGGCAATAATAGTAAGAAAAGACAAACACACATGTAGTTCTCACATAGGACACAGTGCTATCTTTGTTGGCCGTCCAAGAGGTCTAAGGCCAAAGGCAAACAGCTTGTCTTTCAGCATATGGGCTCTACTTGAAAAATGTGGAGGTGAGAAAGCTTAAAAATATCCACCGTCAAATTCAATTGTAAATGTGTGTGAAGCATTAAATAGCAGAGGACATATCTCAGTGAGACTATTTCAAAAGCAACAGCCTGCAGGTCCACTGTATGGTGCACCTCTTTGTTGGTGCGGATGTGGTGGGTGGTCACTTGGAGGCGTGTGGAGAGTGAGCACATTGTGTTGCTGTTCTTACTCTTTCCTTAAATAAATGTGCCATATGCAAAGGGTGACATGCTGCTTGTGTACATACCTCTCTCTCTCTGGAGGGCCGAGAGTGTGAGGGTGGGTGTTGCAACGGCAGGGCAAGATTTTAAGCACAAATTTCCTGTTGCCTCGAAGACTACTACTGTAGGTTAGTGTGACACTGACATAACGGCCAGGTCAGCAGTGCTGCCTGGGTGCAATGTGGGCTAATCCTGATACCAAGAATCCTTTAGTAAGCCAGGTGAGAGCGTCATGAAAACACTACGCCTGGAACCTCTGAACCTTGATCCTTCATGTACATGTACAGTCACCTCGCTGGACAATCTACCACAGTTTGAGCTTAAAAGTTCTCCATTCTTTTTCCAAGGCAACAGCAGTGCAGAGAGGTCCATTGCTTACCCTCTTGTTGAATAGGAGATGTCCAAATGAGCAGAATTAAAGGAGCATTCCACTGATTTAGCACTTAGCTCTCCCATAACATTGTCAGACTCATAAAGGACAGTTTAGTTTTTCTTTCCACCAATTCTTCTTCCTTATCCTGGACAGAGACTCAAGTGCATTGTGCCACTATCTAGACTCGAGCAGAGGTGAGGAGCACGCTGCTGAGGTCTGGTTAGCTCACTTCTTTTGAACTCTAAGTTTCTGACTACAGATTTTTTTAATTTTCATACTTGTAACAGATCCACCTGATGCAATTGATTAGAGGTTTTGTGTGCTTCAATCCACAAAAGGCTTTATACAACTTTTTTTTTTTTTTTTTTTACGTAAGACCTGTGAACTTTGATATGTAAAATTCTCCACTTTAAAAGCAGAAGTTCATTGTGATATGATTGACAGCTCCAGAACAACCACTAACAACTACTTTTGGTGAGGTTGTTGTTAATCAACAATAAATGTACTACAAATGAACGGATAAACATGGAGATTTTTTCTCTTATATATTCATAGTCATTAGTGCAGCGGTGATCTTGACCTTTGGTCTTATCACAGCTAAAACAACAACCTCTGTGATGAGGCAAAAAGTGTGTGAGAGCATTATAACTGAGAGTCTCAGCAGTCTGTCCCAGCTTGCAAATGTCTGTCAAAATGCACATTTCAAAAAGAGTTAAAATGGGAAAGTAGTGCCTCTGGGCGCAGGATGCTCTCTCACAGAGGGACAAGATGTGACTTGCCTGCTATTAATAGCACTTTGGGAGATAATTCCTGCCTTGTTATCTTAGCAGCCGTACTCAAGAAGCCTCGCCAAACGCAGACTCTTCCGTGGCTCTGAGTTGTATAACCACGCTTTCTTTTATTATCTCACACTTGTCTCATTCCCATTCTTAATTCAATGCCTCCTTCTTCTTTGACATTTTCTCTTTTCTTCCTGATTCTGTCTGTCTCCCTCTCTCTCCCTGTGGAGGTAGCTGCTGGGCCACAGATCAAGGCCAAAGGGTGAGAAAAGTATTTAAAAACGGCAAGTAATGCTGAGGAGCTACAAAACTGTCCCTTTGTTCTGTTGTAATTATCTTATTATGGTTTTCAATAATTGTTTTCTTTGCTTCAGGTTTAAGATTTAACTCCATTTGACAAAACACTCTTGAAACCAAACTGCACATGTAACTTTTAACAAGTCCAGAGCCATGCTGGCAGCTCCATGATCCTGTCAGAGGCACAGCAGTGCTTCGAGCTAAATGCTAATGCCAGCATGCCAAAAGCCTAACAATGACAATGCTAATATTGTGATAATGTCTGTTCAACATTTCATGGCAGTCTATTCCATAGCTGCTGACATATTTCAGTCTGGACCATCCACACAGATGATAAGTACAAGGAACACCACATAATCCAGATTCTTTGGTTTGACATTATTTACATTATCTTTGATGTGAGTGAGTCTTTGTTCCATGTTCTTTAATAAATCATTTTGGGTTCCCTGTTAAATAAAGTATATTTGAGAACTTACTGGGAGGGCAGCAGGGTGTGATTTAGCTAATTCACTTAGCTCTTTAAAGGTAACTGCTATATGCATCTGGAAGAAGAGGAAAAAGTGCCAAGAACACCCACAACAGTACAGCCATGAATACGAACTTTGTCAGTGGTGGAATACAACTAAGCACATTTAATCAACGACAAATTTGAGGTAGTTGTATTTTACTTGATTATTTTACATTTCATGCTACTTTATGCTTCTACTCAACTAAAATTCAGCAAGAGATATACTTTTTACTACACTACAATTATCTGACAGCTTAGGTTACTTTTTTTACTTAGTGGCATATTTTAATTTTACATACAAAACGCAGGTTTTTAAATTATAATCCACTGTTACAGACTTAACTTCGGTAAAATTACACATACACATTAATACATCTATAAAATAATCCAGTAATATAATAGATACATTATTTTCTGCATTATGAGTATTTCTCATTTTGATATTTTAAATACATTATCTACTAATATTTACATATGTAACTTACAAATTTAGATTGACAACTTTTTTCTATGAGTTGTTATATTGCAGTATTGCCACCTTTGATTAAGTATAAGATCTGTACACTTCCTTCACCACTGACATTCATAAAGTTTAAAATGATATATATTTGTTAACAGTGGGGGCGGCCATAGCTCAGGAGGTAAAGCAGTTGTCATCCAGTCAGAAGGTTGGTGGTTCGATCCCTGGCTCCTGCAGCCTGTGTGTCGAAGTGGCCTTGGGCAAAATACTGAACCCCTAATTGCCCCCAATGGCTGTATGTTAATGTACGTTGCTTTGGATAAAAGCGTCTGTAAATAAAATTGTAGTGCATCAGGAAAGAGTTGGATCACTGTTGTATAGGATTGCTTTACCTAATATTGTTAGATGTTTCTATTATTTTGGCCACATTTTGAACTCTGGAGTCCAGTACGGAAATGTGGTCTTCTTTAAACCATTGTCTCATTATTTGTTCACTCAGTCATTCTCATCACAGATTTCCTCTTGGTCTCAATCAAACTGTTTAATTTAACTGTTTAATGTCATCAGTGACTCACAGTTGTTTTTGGATGTATTTGTTTTCAAACAATCCATGAAGATAAAAGAAAAACAGGTTTCTGTCTTTATCAGGCCGCACTAACATACAGTATCTAACACATTCTGACCAGATCACTTGTGAGTAAATATATACTATGGTCCAATCCAAATACATCCTGCAAGAAGAACTCCAAGTGTGCCAACACTGATCCAATCTGTGGCCATTAGTTTGTGAGAATTAAGAAAAAAGGGACAAATGCATATTGAACCTCCTCTGTTTATTTGGTAAAATGTTTTGTCCATCAAAATACCAACAGCTAACAGACAGTGAGGGTGACATATTGTAGCAACAGACATAGGGCAGACTGCAGAGGCTGGACATATTGATTTTTCAACCTCTTTCATCCAATCAGTCCATGAACGACAGTCTGCCCTTGACCCTGTGTGGGCTGAGAGTCCTCCACCATACTGATCCTGAGGGGGAAGGTTCATGTCACACACATAAAGTTTATAAATCAGATCATTATTGACTCTCCTCTTGGTCACACACAGTAGCTTTCCCCTTCCCTGTAATACTCCCCTGAAGCTGTAAGATGAATTTGCTCTAATGATATGTGAAGTTCCGCACTGTGGGACGAATAAAGGCTTATCTTATATGTAGTATCTGGTTTGTGATCCACTCTGTAAACTCTGTATCTATGATTCGATGATTTACTGTACATGCAGAGCAGCAACATGCTGCCAGGGCCCTGCTGTATGTCTGCCTCTGATGTCACTCAATATTACTAATCCATCCCAGGTCCCTGGATGGGAACTGGATCACACATTGTAGAACCTACCCCCACCTTTGGGTGGGGGAGGGGCACAAGACAGTTCCACATGGGGGAGCAAATGGAAACAAATGTCTGTGATTCTGTTGATTAATGAAAGTACTGCTAATAGATATGAATATTATACAGTAACATGTGCACTTAAATGACTAGTTAAACATTTTGGGAAGTACGCTGATGTAGGCTCTTGCTGAGAGTTATGCTGCTTTCTTTTCATGTGGGATAGATAGTTGTGGTCCTACTGGGAATAAGTCCACTGTAACTATTTCTTGGCGAATAGCTGGTAGCAGTACCAATGCATTCAAGCATTATCAGCAGAACAGAAACAACAGGAAAACCTCCTGTTATTTAGTAGTTTTCATTCATTATTCCAAGATGTGACCTCGACTGCCAACCGTGCAGTCACACCTCATAAATATCCCAAATTAGATTCTCGTGCTGTGTTACATACTTGTAGCTCCGTGTCTGTTTTTAGCTCAATTTGAGACAGTGGAATCGGTTGTATTAGTGTAACAATGAATTTCATTTAGATGTGAACAGTTGCATACAGTTGTCAGAAATTGTAGTTGTCAGAAATTCCTGACATTTCAGACTCAAGATTAAAAGTTTCCCAATATATATATATATATATATATATATATATATATATATATATATATATATATATATATATATATATATATATATATATTAACATAGCCATGCTAACTGTTTCCGCATTTCCAGTCTTTATGCTAAGCTAAGCTAATCACCTCCCAGCTCCAGCTCTGTACTTGAAGCACTGACATGTGTCAGTGTTATTGATATTTTCATCTAACTCTGTGAGAAAATGAATATACATATTTCCCAGAATGCCAAAGCAGTCCTTGTATTGTATCTCTAGTGTATTCTATTCGGTCTTCTGAATAATATGACTAATAGATGCTGTTGCATTCCATACAGATATTTGTATTGTATGTCATTTGACAGAGCGGAAACCATCATTGTGAGGCAGATGTTTGTGCTGGCTCCTCAGAATTGGGGTCCAAAAACTTCTCTCCTGACTCACAAATTTGCATTGCAAAGGTCACATAAGAAGAAATCAAAGAGATCTTTTTGCCAACAGTGGCTTGAGTGGACCGTGCTATGTCAGCCATGTGTTTTTAACATGTTTTGTATCAGAGGTTAGACTAGGTTTTTACAACTAGAAACCTGTCTGTTCACAGCCAGCTGAATGTGGCAAAATTGTTGGCTCTATACTGAGAATTGTCGATGGAGCCTATCCCAGCCGACTTCGGGCAATTTCACACCTACGGGCAATTTAGATTAATCAATTAGTCAAGTCAACTCAGCATGTTTTTGCACTGTAGGAGGAAGCCGGAATACCCGGTGAGAACCCACGCTGCACAGGGAGAACATGCAAACTCCACACAGAGATCCCAAGCGCCCTGACGCGAACCGGCGATCTTCTTGCTGTGAGGCGACGGTGCTAACCACTGAGCCACCGTGCAGCCCAAGGGTGGATTTCTCTTCTAATTGTAGTACACTGGATGAACTGCATGTGCCTGTGAAAAGCTTGACAACCGGTCAGTTAGTAAATGTCTAAAAAGTAGCAAAACAGAATAAATGATAAGGTTATTGACATTCTATATATTTTTTATTGTGAACAAGTCCCATGAAAAGACCAATGTCAACAATTCATTTATTTGACTAAACTACTACAATAGTGCGAAAGTATTGCTTTTCAGATTCCTTCTCTGTGACAGACCTGCTTTCAGCCACACTGTTGCACTGGGTGACATGTTCCAGCATCACAACAAACATGGGCAGTAAGGTTACTGAGTCAGTCCCACATTCATGACCTGCTCCCAGGTATACTGAATAAAACAACAAATGTGTATTAAGCTTTTAAAAAATAAACCAATATAAGTTTTGAAAGTTTTCAGTCAGAACAAATGGGCGCCACAGATAGGGTAGTTGCACAGTTGAAAAAGTATTGATCGGCGGAATAACACATTGTTGGTTTTGGTCTGCTTTCATGGGATTTGCAGCCTTATTTTTTAAAGACAACTTGCTTCAGGAAATTCAACCTGCAGATAAAGAGGGACACAGATATCACCTCCTTTGTTTGCTAATAAAGGTCAGCTCACAGGCCTCAAATTACATCAGTCCATTACCATAATATAGCTAACCTCTGCTGCTAACTGAAGGTTAGGATGACAGAAAAATGGTGGGTTGCCAGATAATGATAAAACTGTCTGTCTGTCTTTTTAGGGCAGCGTTTTATTGAACATGTTGCTAGAAATAATCATTGCTCGTATGCCGCTTAATGATTTCTACTTTTCGCTGCCTTCTGTGTGAGCCTTGTGCAAAGCTGTGAGCACAGAGTGGGTCCATTTATCTGTTAAGGCAATCATGTTGCTGCCCTTTGATTTGACAATAAATCATAAGTGGATGTTGTAGTGGTTCAAACTTCATCTGGGAATTCTTTCTTTTTTTTTTTTTATCTAACAACATAGTCTCTTTCCTGTCTTTTCTCGCACACGATCATAAACATGCTGGCAAAAAATGAAAAACACAACAAATAAATATATTGGATAATTGAAATTTTTAAGCAAAGAAATAAGTTTGAATAGTCTGATTCACACTCTCCTGTTTGTTCACTCTCCTTTTGTTTCAGCAGGCATGCAGTGATGTACAGTAAGTTAACTTCAGATAAAATATTATAAACAAATATATACACTAAGTAATACAACTGTCTAAAACCATTTTTTCAATAAATGTAAAGTAACTGTAAACATGCACACTTTTCCCACTGAGCTCTCTTGGCGCCCAGGCTCCAGTGAATACAAGTACAAATTAAAGAGAAAATGATTATGATGTTCTGAATTTCTATTTTGATGTTACATGGCTTTCAATTGGTGTATATTTAAAAATAAACCACTGAGATGGATTAAAGTGACACATGAGTAACCTAAACTTCATCCCAGCGGGTGTTGATCCAAAATCGGATCTGGGTCCAATAAATATCAACAGTGTGTGAGGATACACTGGACTGTCTGTTTTCACGGGGCCTGGGTGCCGCAGGAACAATCAGTGTATTTTAAAGGGAACCAGGGTCTCGAGGCATCAAAGCCTGACCCTACAGTGGAGCTCAGTTTGTACCATCAGAACGTCTCCCTCTGCCCTGCACTGGTCACACTTACATTTCAGCAGGGTGCAAGACAGTTTTCCACAGCCGTCTAACTCACATCACATGTAGATCCTCAGAGTTCATACTTTTACATCCTCTTTTAGTTTTGCATTTTGAACATATCAGGGTGCATTATTCAGCACATCATGAAATTCTTGACCATAGAGTCAGTATATGACAAAATAATCTCAGCTAAAGGTCCTTGTATTACCTCAACCTACATTTTTACCATTTTCTGAGGCTGATATCGATGTTTGAGTTACAAGCATCCAGTGATGCTTTATTGGTTGATTCTTTTCCACACATTTTTTATTTCTACCCAAGATTTTCCGATGAAACATGTTGTTGAAACATGAATCTGGTGGACTAGCCATGTAATGGAGAAACTGTTTTTAGCTGCAAATGGCTCTTGGTATGGTCATTTCAGTTTGTTGGTCGGTTGGTCCACCACTTTGGTCCAGACTGATAGGTCTCAACAATTATTGGGTGAACTGTGATAAAGAAATTCATGTTCATCAAAGGATAAATCCGACTGACTTTGGTGATCCCTTTGACTTTTCCCCTAGCGCAACTGTGAGGTTCAGTTTTGTGGTTTTGAGTGAACTATTTCAACAACTACTGAATGCACCATCACAGAGTTTGGCCCAGACATTCATGGTCCCCTCAGGATAAACTGTAATAACTTAAATATTACCTTAACTTTTGATCTAATGCTGCCATTAGCAATTCCCATCAGTCTCAACTGTATTTGTGGTAGCATGCTACAATGCCAAGCTAAGATGGAAAGGGGTCGAGGCACAGAGGTCAACTCTTTATTCTGTTAAGTTACCTCAAAAACATTTCTCCACTGCAATTTCTTTTCAGCCAATGTATACACTAATATGATATATCTGTGAAGAACATTATTATTGGTCTAGCTTTACTTCCAACCGATATACAAGCGCTTACGTTTATTTTGTCACATTCTGTCATTTTGATGCATTTGCTGTTTATGTTTCTTCTACAAGCAAGTCGAGTCAAGAAGAGACGATGATGCGAGATCAAATTTAAAACAATCTATTAGCTTTGACAATGAATTAGACAAAGTGGAAAACTGCCTTGAGAGAGTGAGTGTAGCAGCTCTGTACAGTGAAGAATACTGATCTGAACCCCTCTAAGCTAAGATTTCCACAATAATAACAATGATATATTAAAAACACATTCGTGTGTAGAGTATATCTGAGCTACACCTACTTTTCAGAAATATACATATACTCTTTCTGCACAGACTGTATAATATAATTTGCCATATTGTGTGGACAGTAATATGGATACATTCTTTATAAACACTGAACTAAGCTCCCTGGTCTCTGAACAATATATCCATCTTCCTTCTTCTCTGGTAAAAACACAATTCATCCCATTTTTTTCTGTTTCCTCCATTACCATCATATCTGTATTTGGTGTAGTTAAACGAATGCATTAAAGTGGCTCAGCACCTTGCAGCAGGGGCAGGCTCTGGGATTTGCTCTCTGACAGCACACTTGACATTGTGAGTTGATGTTTGACAATGTAATTAGGCGTAGGGTTTCACTGGAGGAGATATATGCCCTCCCTGAAATAGAGGGATAAATTTAGTTCCCCTGTCAATGCTCTGGTAAATAAAAACCCCGGGGGCCCTGCTGTTATACCCTTGAGGGGATTTATTTCAATCCTTGACCCACTAGAAGTGTCCTATAGCATATGGTGCACAGGAGCTATTGCTAATTCGATTTGGATGGTAGTGTTCACCAACCACAGAGGACAAAAGAGTTTCTTAAGAAAGGAAATATTAACTGCAATGTCTCCAATCTCTGCTTTCCTCCTAGATTTATATAGAGATAACAACTGGACAAGCACCTCCTCTGCCTGAGGTCTACAGCCAGAACATCCACACAGTCTGCAAATATTGTTTAAAGGATCTTTTTGTTGTAGGCCAGCGATGTTAAGAGGCTAAAATCTCTGCATGTTTCCAGGCCACGGTTACGTCCCACTGCCATCAACCCACAAACAAAATAAGTCAATAATGGATGAGGCTTTTCCACTCCTCTCCTCAGCTCAGCCGTTCTGCGCTGCTGGTCTGTGGGGAGGCCCCGGAGTGAGCTCTTACAAGCAACCACTGTTTCATTATTCATACAGCTGCTTTAACGAAGAGGTGGATCTTACCCTATTTACTCACTGCCCTTGTAAACAACCATGATTACTGCCATGCCACTCTCACTTTAACCTCCTTCTCTTTCTCACTGTAGTGTGTTGGAGCGCTTTCTTTTTCCGCTGGCTCCTCTTACAACCAGCTTCATTAACCCTCCATCCCTTCACTATCACTTCCTTTCCCTAATTCAAAAGCTGTGAGGGAATCCCAGCAGCCAGTTGTGTTTAGCAGGCAGTGCAATACTAGCATATGGCTGAGTTGTATTTTGGGCAGGGGGCAGCTTGGACTGAGAGACTTGGCTGTTGCAGCTGGCTGAGACTACATCCATGGCAGGACAGAGGTTTGGAGACAAGACTAGAGGATAATAGTTACACAGGAATAGGTCAGTAATGCATACTGATAGTCTTTTCAATTGAGTGCCATCACTGCAGGTTCCTTCGAGGATGAATTATTTGTAGGCATCCTGAATGTTCCACTTGTTAATGTGATCCTGTTAATTAACTTCCCACTTTCAAACTCCAACCTGGAAACGATGTACCAGTCATCTGAAGGAGCTGCCTATACAGTGTGTGGTGTGTATGTGTGTGTGCATATATGTGCTGTATATGTGAGTGTTTTGTGTTTGCGTGTGCATGCATGCGTCCTAATCGCGGCTCCGGTTGCGTTTCTTGAAGAAAAAGAATGGTGTCTTCTGAGGTGGACCCAGTAAAATGGGAACCTGGTTCTTGTGTGTGATCCTGACCTGTAAGAATCAAATAGAAAAGGATGTGATGAAGATATTAGGTTTGTACAGCAATTCTTCCCTTCAGCAATTCAGTTCTCAATACCGTCTTTTGACAAATCTACCAGGTCGACAGTCATCACTTCCTGGCTCTTTACACAGACTGAAAATCATTCACTGCGACCTTGCAAATAACTCACATAATGCAACAAAGAGCTTTTATCATCCGCCTCCACGAAGGTCCACTGTGACAAAACGAAAAATGGTTGAAATGCTGTGAGGATGAATAGATAATAGTTGATTTCCTTCGTTTCTATGAAGAACATAGCCGGTGCGTGATATTTGATGGCGTAACAGCTTCGGAGGTTGAGGCTAGTCGTGTGCAGGAGAGAACGATGGACTGAAGCAGGGAAATGATTCAAGATAGGACAAAAGCTCTCATCTAGGTCCAGCACAAAGTCGACTTCATCAGCTGTCAACGATAAGCAGCAGTGCACTG
The DNA here is from genome assembly GCA_037975185.1 of Centropyge bicolor. Taxonomy (NCBI): domain Eukaryota; kingdom Metazoa; phylum Chordata; class Actinopteri; family Pomacanthidae; genus Centropyge; species Centropyge bicolor. The sequence goes on from JBBMOC010000070.1 coordinate 125,707, forward strand.
GCATCCGGGGGGTGCTTAGAAGACCCTAAAACTGCATACAGACTAGCAAAGTGACGCAGGTCCAACCTGGTGTGATGCTTCCATCTGATCCCGACTTTATCCAGATGGCATCAATTCACCTGTTACACTAACTCTAGCTTCATCCCCACAGAGCAGTGACATCACATGTTCCAGGAAGCAGGTTCTGTAGCTGGTGTCTGTCTGTCAAGGCCTGTGCCATTTGCCACCAGACCCCTGACTCTAACCTCACAGGGGAACCTGTATAAAAGTATCCCTTTTACTCTTTTGGCCTGAGCTTGACTGGGACCTGGTCCCCGTTACCCTGATGTGAACAAGGTCAGTGCTTCTTAAAATCATAAAATCACACTTAATTAAACGAACTGTAAGTGCACATCCCTGGAAAATTACTTCTGAAGTTGAAAGGATAATTCTCCTGTTTACCCATGATCATCACTTATAAAATTATGACAGGTCTGAGAAGGCTTCCCAAGCATACATCTATTAGTCAAACTGGACTTCCTGGATTGCAACTCATCATCCTACTGGAATATACATACCCCCACCAATACAGACCCATGTGTGATTTTGGCCTGAACACCCATTAAGGGATCACGAAAAGACTGACTGATAATATTGATTTATTGTCCAATGTAATGTACAAAATAATTTCTGGATAATTCTTTGTTTTTCTAACTGACTCTTGTGATTGTTTTGGATTTTATGATACCTTAATTTTTTTAAAAAATACAGTTAGATTCACAGGTCCGTGAGAATGTATTTTTTTCTTGTGCAAATGTGAATAATCAATTCAACCTTACCAATGAAATGGCATTAAAGAGTTGCGTTCAGGCAATGCTATGCCTGCAGCACATCGCTGTCATGTGCTGTTCGCTATCCGAAACCTGTTTCATCAGAAGTGAGATGAAAAAGATGTGCTTGATTATACTAAACAAAAAGCTAACAGATGAGAGCATCTGGGACAAAATGCCTGTATATGGGGTCTTTTCGGCCTAAAGGTGTCCTACATACTTCCAAATCGACATGTAGGCTCCATGAGAATCTCTATCCTCAAACAATTATTCAACATGGGAGCAGTGACTCTGTTTTAACTCTCACCGTGCAGGGAGGCTGCATCCAGGGCTCGCCATCGATCTGCATGGGCAGCCGTCGGGACGTCCTGTGAAAAGAGAGCAAAGGGACGAGCAAGAGAGGTGTGGGCAGGGAAGCGAGAGAGAGGCGGAGAGAGAGAGAGGGTAGGAGAGAGAGAGAGAGAGAGAGAGAGAGAGAGAGAGAGAGGAGATAGGGCGGGGTTTGGAGGTTGTGAAGGTCAGAACAGGGTCAAACACTGCACCCTTTGTTCTCATGAGACCCATTCCCAACAGGCCCCGACTCTTTAAACTCACAGACCCACTGTATACACACACACACACACACAGAGTCACACAAAGTTGGTTTAAGACTTTAATGCATGCTTGTCTGACTAGAGAAACACAGTATGGGAGAATGACTGTGATGAATGCCCTTTTAATTCTGGTCTAGGAAAATATTAGTGGCAGTTTGCTGAACAAGTGAGAGAATGACTTGTAAATGTCACTTGGTACAGTAACTGGCTCACTGTAAAGTTAAAAGGGCTGAGGCTTGCAAGAGCAACAAAAATATCTGAACTAAAATCTCTAACAATTTTTAAGTACAGACATTGTCATGCAAAGGGCTGTGCTTTTTCCAGAGCAGTCAAGCTTAAAGGAATGATAAGTAACATGTCATTTGTCTGAAATAATTTCAATGCAGACAGAGTAACATAATCCTTTCTACAATGAGAATTATTCATTCATTCATTCATGGTGCCTCATCCTGAGGGACAAATTAACAAATGTTGATATAAGAATGTTACTGTAAGGTATTTGCATTTTAAAAGGCAGCAGGAAAGGCTAACCTTATCCATATTGCTTCCTCCTATTGTGTTGAATTCTTAAAGCTTACACAGTCTACTTTCCAGATGTTTGATGTCACAACTGTTTGATCAGTCTGTCACATTAGTTTCCTTATTTTCCATTAACAAAGAGAACAACAATAGCTTAATTTGCTGAGCATGCCATAAATCAACGCATTTATGAACAACCTCTGGTGAACTACACAGCACGATCTGTTGGCCTTTGGATGAGTTTAAGACTTCAGATAGGGAAGAAGGAATGGTGACACGGATCGTGGACTTGCACACAGCTCAGTTTGTACTACTCTGGGTGTCTGCTGCTGTTTGGTTGGCAGGTTTATACGGCCTCATAAATCCTGGTCTGCAGACAGATGGTCCATGCAGACTCTCGTGGACATGGACTGGAGACAAATGTTACATGACCCGTGTAGATGTGGAAAGTATAACTGTGCTTTCCAGACAGAGATAACCTTACTTAGCTCTGTATAAATGCTGCCACAAGTGACAGATAACATCAGCTGAAAATGAAACACTTTCAACCACTTCACAGACAACAGGAAGGAAGGATAAGAGGTTCCTTAGCATCTGAGCTTGGCATGTACAACTATTTAGCGAATCTGGAACCTAATTCAAAATCTGCAATCAAAACATAGATCATTTCTCATCCTGTGATTGCGAGTCAGTTCTTGCCTCTATCGGCTCAGTTAGTAGTGCATGCATATATAATTAATGAGGTACAGGCATGTTATTGTTGAGATACTGCAGGGATCTTAGCCTTCAAATGCACAAAAACACTCAAAAGGAATACATTTTTGATCATGCATGTATAGAATGGAGATGGACTCATTTTGTGCAGAAATAGCTTCCACTTGGTTGATCAGACAGAAGGTAAAGGAAGGGGAGGTAGTGGCACGAGATGTACGAAGGAGACCTGAGATCAGAAGGTGACAGGAGGGAAGGATGAGGGAAAAGGGAAAAGATGGGCGAAGCAGCTGAGAGACGGGAGGTTCTGACCTGATGGTGACACTGGCACACTGAGCCAGTCTGCGTCCTGCACTCTTCAGCCCAGTGTAGATCTGTCCCATCTCTATGGCTCCTTCTAGGCCGACCACCTCCAACAGCTGGTCACTGAAGTCTGGATGGAAAGGGGTTACAGAGAGAAACATGTAGAGATGTGATTCACATAGGCATAGAGATTCAGTTGTGGGGGTTTTCCTTGACAAGGCTCAAAAACAGAGGTACAAGAGAAGGTACACTTTGCAAATTGGTGCAAAGCTTCTGGTAGTTTAGGACACAAATTTGTACCAATTAAGCCTGAACTAAAGGTAAATTACAAGCATCAGTTAAGGTAGCTGCTTGAGGCACTTTGGTTGTCCCCATCTGCCAAGACCTGGATTCAATCTCCAACCTGTGGCGGTGAGGGTGAAGCTGACACCCTTAGTTCTGCTTGCACTTTTGACCGCAATCATCCTGTAAAAGTCTTGTGTCAGATTGAATGTGTACATTTTAAGGCATGATTAACACAGCGTCATTATCAAACAGGCCTTTCCACAGCCCACCAATAAACACTGGGTCTTTAGCGCTATGAAGATAATAAAGACTCATTGTAGACAGAAAACTAATGAACATGTTCTTGTAGCAGCAATAGTAACTCATTCTCATTGATTAGTTCATCTGGTCAACACCCCACATAGGATTTAGCAGGCTTGGGACAAAAGGGAAAAAATGGTGGCACTACAGTTTTGGGGCAGTGAAACCAAGTTATGAACAGCATTGACATATAATCACATTTTAAGTTGGAGAACTTGTTAGCAAATAGTTTCTTGTTAGACATCTAACAGAGAATCATTCACTCATTTGAAATTGTGTTCCTGGCCAAGTCAAGTATTCACTCTCCTTCAGTCCTAGTTCTGGTCGATCCACCTCCAGCTGGTCACTTACTGTGTCGGCTTTGCTGTTTTCTCTGGTTCCATCACCATCGCGTCATTCACCTTTTTACATTGTCTCATTGTTTTTACATTGCCATTTAATACAACATTTTATAAGACTGAAGAGATAAACTGTGACATGCACAACTATCACAGTCGTTTATGATACTTATGCAGCCTTTGCCATACACATTTCCATAAGCAAACACACTCTGTTCTGTACTTCCTTTCCGTCTACCTAACACACGCAACATGACAATCTCAATGAGATTTTCACCTGGGTAAATAAAGGAGAAAAAAAGAACTGCAGAGGAGAAGGAGAGGAGGTGTTGACAAGAATGTTGAGAGTGTCAAATCTTTTAACAGATTGTGCCTCCTCATTATCTTCTGTACACAGTAGAAGAGTATAGAGAGTAACATTTTCCTTTGTGTTCTCTCTGTTTGAAAAGTGTGATGCCTAATAGTCAATATTTACAGACATGATCTTAAAGGTCAGTGATGATGTCATTTGACATTTCACGTTCAATACATTTTAGCTCATACATAACCTAATACGGGGGAGAGATGATGTGTTTGCATGGCCCCAGCAACTTCACAGGTTTTACCAATGGTTTGTGAAGTGAATTATTAGAGAGAACTCTGAGAAATGTTTCTTCTTCACAGCCAGCGTGATAATTTGTGAGGTGCTACAGCAGAATCAAATCTCATACCCGCTCATACAACTGTGTCGATGGCAAGTCATCTACACTAATTAACTGTGCTTGTGTACATCTTGTCCAAACCTCCAAGAACCAGGATGCATAAAATGACCCGGCTGACAAATACTACTACCTAACTACCACATCTTATTATTATTCTTGTTCTGTTTACTCTGATTATTGAACAATGTGGTCTGGTGCTACAGACAAAAACAGACCCTGCACTGAGTCAATCCTCTGTCTCTGTAAGACAGGCGCCAGCTGAATACGTGAACACATTTCACTCCTTTTTCAAGCAAGAAGCACTGGGTTTCCCCTGATAGCCATTCTGTCTCTGTTCAGTGCTGAATCATAGACATCTTAAAATGTCAAAAAATCATCTTACACGGAAGAGAGAATGACCCTTCTGAAAGTTCCCATCCATTAAATTTGCAATTCTCCATGTTTCAAATGTTAATGCCAGACAAAAAAAAGGCAAAAAGAATAAAAGTACAGAGGATCTAGACAAACATAAAGGCAATGAGTCTACTTGGTTTAATGGCTCTGACAGAGTTTGCTTCAGTGCAGCAGGTGAGAGGAAAGAGGATTTGTTAGAGGCACCCAGGGAACCAGTCAAACCGTTGCCTGAGGGCCTCGCCGCCCCATTCAGACCAGACAAGCTGCGACTGGCAGCTCTGCCTGTTGTGACTGGAGCCACAGGCCGCACGTTCGTCTGTCTGTCACGCTGTAAACAATGTTAATCATTTCCCAGTGTCGTCAGACTTCACTCACCTTGTTGGCTTTGTTTCACACCACACACAGGAAGCTATTTGTGTGCTTTGCTTTACTGGAGAGGAAATGTGCTCTGCAAAGGCCTGATGCAACACAGGGCAGCTCTGGGTCATGACTTTTCATGGTTGGAGTATTTTGAGGAAAAGGTATGTAAACATTGTGACAAAGCACAGAGACCATTTATATGCCTATTTTTTTAATAAACTCCCTTGTGCACTTGTGTTACTGTAGGCAGCACATGTCTTTTTGTTGCCTATCAAATATTGACTTGTAAAGTAATATTTTCTTTCATAAACTATTGTCAACTATGGTGAATATGTAGTTTTGGTTCGCATGTATTAAAGCACGAGTGTGGACCTGCATGTGTGGCATTTACAAACTGCTTTCTCCTCATGCCTGCTTCAAAGATGATCACGGTTTATGTGGGAATACTTTTACTGTTGCTGAGTCAGTGGCACTTAAATATTTCAGATGACAATTCAAAAGAAAATGTCAGAGGAACAAATGGTTTAAAGTCACTCAAAGGCTGTACGTCAGTTGTATCAGTCTTCTTAAATGCTGAAATGCTTGTGGCACATGCATTAGTACAGAAGTGCATGTGAGGAAAGAAATAAAGTGAAAACCCTTATAGCTCATTTTATGAAAATAAGTATGTAATAAAAAACTCTTTTTTAAATGTCAAAAAAATAGCTTGACATGAACGTGGTGATGCAGCTGTTTCACAGGCATTTTACATGAACTGTGAGTCTGCACAGTAGTTTGTATGTTATTGGATGAAAAAACAGTGACTTCACAGTTACTTCAGAAATGTTATGTTAGCATTATTACAACAACATGTGAGCAACACTGATGGTGGAAAAAAGAGTTTTAAATAAAGATCTATGTGCTGTTTCAAAGCTTTCTTACACACTGACTTCTTCTGGATACTCTATATTTCTTTAGATCCAAAATAAGTTCTGTTTAATATAGTGAATGTAAAAAATAGTGAAATCTGGAAGCAGCTTATAAAATGTTCTGCCTGTCTAAGTTTTGAATTGTAGACTTTATATCTGCAATAACAGACAACATTTACATCAGCACAGATCAAGTCGTTCTGGCTTCTTTACACATCCAGCGGACACAGACTCCAACTATTGAGGGAAACTTCTGTGTCTTTAGCTTTTAAATGCTCCACCGTCTTCACCGGTGAGCCGCCAGTTTTGTCTGTGTGCAGTTTGGTGCTGGGCCTGTATGTGTACTTGTAAGTGCCTGTAGTGGACAGTGGCTTTATCAGAGCTGCTTGAAGACCAGAGAACAAACCTGGTTGATGAGAGGTGGTGTGAGTGAATCAAAACAGGAAAGTTGTGAGCCTTAAAACCAAAACTGAGAGCTGAAACACACTAAAAGGCTCCTCAGGGCTGAGGGGAACTGAGGAGTTGGGCCCTAATGCTCTTGAAGTTGTTCAATTACATACAGTAATTTCACCCACTGCTAAGATAAAAATATTGATTAGTGCAGCTTTAACTGTACATTTCACAACATAAAGTTCTAAATGTTGTTTCAAACCTTCCTCCAGATCACCAGTGATAAAAAATGATACTGAATCATTTAGATCTCAAAGAAGGAACTCCCCCAAGTTTATTAAAGCCACTAAACTCCTAGAAGAAATTCTGCGGACATGATCTCAGTATCCTAAATGGCAGCTCCAATCCTGATCACATGTTCATCATCCTGCATCAAACACAGAAATCATGCTTCCTCTCTAGCCTGCATGCTGCTGCCCAGGCACAGACACATGTTCAGCATATGCATCTCTCCATCTCTGCAGAGCTTTCCAGGAAATAATTATAATAGGACTGGGCATCCATTAAGAAGAAAACTGGACAGTTGGAGACTAAGGGATCAAAAAGAGTGGGGGGTGGGGGGTGGGACTGGTGACACAATGGATACAAATGACAGATGGGAATTAAAAGGAAGGCTGGATGTAAAGATGGACACAATCTGTCATTTTCTGCAGTTGAAAAGTAGGGAGTGTGTGAGTCTGTGTAACATGGTCTTATACAGCAAGGTTTGAAGAAAGAAGAGGTTATAAATTCAAGTGAGTGTTGACATGGCTTATTTTAGCATTTTTAAAAAGTGCTATTCATGTATCCTTTTATATCCTGTTGTACTATTAAATATAAATCCCCCTCCTTCGCACACCCACCTATACATCTCGACTTCCTCCAAATACCAAAAATGGGCATGCCGTCCTGCCCGTGTCCCAGTGTGAGAGCCTGATGGCAGAATAGCCCACTGAGCTGGTTCTCACCTCAGCGATGATTCCCGCCTCATCAGATCTCTGCGCTTTTGACTCTCAGGCAACCAGCACTGTTACTTCTCAGTGAGGTAGAGCTAAGAATAGAATAGAACAGCCTCTTACATAACACAGCCACAGTGCATTCTGGGATGGGATGGCATTGCTTTGGCAAGCAGCAGGCAGCGAGAATCGTCACTGCTGTGCTGCACTTTTTTTTTCCTGTGTTGTGCAGGCAATCTGAAGTCATTTCAAATGTAGTCAATATTCAGAAAATCCTACTTTAGATTCTGTTTTCTATTTAAACATTCAGAATAGTTTAATCGAATATGATACAAAGAAAATGGAGTTTATTTATAATTCTGACCTAAAATCTAAATATACTCTTTAAGATAAGCCTTTACAAGATAAAATAACCCTTTATTTGTCCCACAGTGGGGAAATTCACAGTATGAAACAAAAACTAGAAAGAGGGGAATGAAAATATAAATTCAATTATAAGAGTGGCTAAATTCTTATGAGAAGAACAAAATAAACAATGCATTATTCCATCGCCCAGTACGTTCTGATTTTCCTCCCCTTTCTGTGGCTCGAAGCTCCAAGCACATTCATTCCTACTGAAGACATACATCCTTAGAGTCAAGCTGAAATTGTATTGTTTTTTTTTTGTCTACTACATCTGCTCTGTTAATCACTTCATCTCCTTTAAAAATAATCAGACAGCAAATGGGAAGAAATTTACTTTTCATGTTTTTGGCTTCCATGATGGCGCCCCCTAGTTTTGCATTAATTTGAGTTACTATTATTAGGGATTTGTACAGATAGATGGTATTTCAATCTAGCAAACTGAATCTTGCATGGAGCAGTAACATCAGTGATCTGTCACAGACGGATGGTCACACTGAGCCAGACAGCAGCCTGCTACACAACATGACTCTCAAAAACAAGCTGCAGTAGCTTTCCCGCTAAAGTCCCCGTCTTATCGAACTTACAACACAGGTCTTGTCCTGCACAGTGGCTTGTTAACGAGTAACGAAACAAAAATTCACTAAGGTGTGATGCTGGCACTCAGCCTGCCAGCTGCTGTCAATCAAACACAGATGCCGACACACCCTCATTCAACTGAGACAAACAGGAGCATTTCCGATTTGATTTCCCCAAAGACTCATTCTTGCTGTCAGTAATTTAAAACAAAAAACATGAATAATACTTTTTTAAAAAGTCATTATTTTTGACAACAAAGAGACAGATTGAAGAGACTGAACATGATTTCAGTCGGACTTTAAAAACTGGTCATGATAATACAGTTACAGCAAAGTTCATTATGGTATCTGGAAATTATGCGTCAAAAAGTGGGAGTTGTGTTACATCTGAGGACAAACACTCACATAACCGCAACATCGGCTATTCAGTTTTATTCAATCACTTACAGTATGTCTGCTGGGTTAGCTAGATCTAACCCAGTTAAACCTTCACAGGCTTCTCATGATGCTCATGTAATGTGTTTGGCTACCGTGTTGGAATGAACCACAGGTTGAAGGGGTCTCTCCATGTGTTTACTGCAGAAAGTCAGGTAGCCAAAAATGACATCTCATCTGAATGTCATGATGAGGAGATCAAAAATGCAAAAAAGACACACTAAAAAAAAAAGCTCCTGACTGCTTCAGGAGCTGGACAAGGGAGTGTAAGTGAAGGACAAGCTACACAAATGCAGTTTTTAGCAAAAGTAATTCAAACAGAAGTAAATAATAAATTTGTTTCAACCAGACATTAATACACTTATGATGCTCTAGTGAGTACTTAGCACAACATGACATGTATATGAGGTCAAGTGAAAATAAACTACAGTGCCCTCATCGTAAAATAGGAACATGTCACTAAACAGCAATGTAGGTCTATGGCACAAAGGAATAAGATATATCTTATATACACACATGCAGTGCTTGTTGGCAGGACCCATCTCTTGCTGGGTTTTTTTTGTTGTTTGTTTTTTGTTGACAGACTTCTTCTATAAGTTTTAAATTTAGTAATGAGTTATTTTTAACAACCCTTCAATTAGAAACTGAAAGCTGAATTCTACATAAATCCCCCTGAGGAATAAATGCAGCCTTCACCGTGCGATAGCTTGAGGTGTCGGTCTATAATTATAAGCAGACATATTTGTGTATCCTTCCTCCGCCCACTCGCCCTCCCTCACCGACCGGCCTGTTATTGTCTCAGGGTGGCCGGAGTCATGGCAGATGGTCAAGAGGAACTGCAGCTCACCTTGCCAGCACCGACGGAGGTAATGGTACGGGGAGAGCTCTTGGCCATTTGACAAAGAACACTATGTTACTATGATACAGTACAAAAATACACCACACACACAATCCATGTTACTCAATCCTTGCATGGACTGTTAGCACCCAGATGGTGAAATTTCACTTGTAATATTTCTGTCAGTTTTGTCTGTAAACAAATTGTCATGAGAATTTTCCAGATAGGAGAAAATCGATCATGGGAAAGAAGACATTACTGTCTGTTCTGTTTTTAAAGAAGCTTTAACAAATGTCATCTTTTTCATTCCCACTGTATTTGAACATGAGTGGCCTCTTTACTTTGAGTAAATGTATGAGTGGAAGGTCAGACACTCTCCCACCATCCACTGAGCGACTTAGCAGCTTCATACAGAAACTATTTCCAGCCACACAGACCGCTGGGGGTCAATCAAAGTAATTATAGTCTGCTGTTTCTGTTGTGTGAGAAGAAAACAATATGCAGCCTCTGGATGCAACCATCCTAATATAGCCTCCCTCATAGTGTGTCACAGCTTGACGCTGGTGGGAAGGGTGGGCAGGGCTTTGTGGAGCTTGGGAAGCAGGGAAGGAGGAGCAGGAGAAGGCAAGGTGAGGGGAGGGAGGGAGGGAGTTGGGGGGGTGCGATGGGTGGAAGAGGAGAGGGAGGAGAGAGTCGGACAAGCAGGGAAAGAAAACAAATGAGTCATGGAGGGGAGACGCAATGGGAACCTGGTCAGAACATACCTGAAATAGCAGGCTTCTGAAAAAACAACAGCGACATACTGCCAGCAGTGAGCAACTTTTCTGAAATGAATTTATCACTGATTGAAAAAGGATTTTGATTTGATTTGTGTTACTCATCAGGAAAAGTAAGTTAATCAGTCATCCCACCTCCATTAAAGATGCTTTCCAGCAGAACTACACCCACATATCACATTTTCTGACCTGCAGGGGTGGAGACATTTTCACTTTAGTAGAAATAAAAAACAAGACATTGTGGTCAGCATTGCCAGATTTGGCGGCATTCCAGCCCAATGGGTCGCACTGCGTAGGGTCAAATGGGCCTGAGTGAGCAGACATGGTTTGGGTTTGTTTTGAAATAATTATAACATATATTACATATATTAAAAATCTATTCATAAATTGTGCCCCTTAGTTATGTGAACACATCCTCAGCACAACTTTGTTATGACATAATATTTATTCATTATGCTGAGAGGAGTTGGAGTTACCATTACTACTGCCCACCCGCAGCTCGCCATATAAACACACAAGCTGTAGTGTTTTTGCAAAGCTCTATTTTCAGTGGAACAGAAACCTCTGTGCTTGAAACATAACATCATTATTTGTTTAGGGTTTTCTTTGATGCTATGGAACAGCATATACTTCTTCTTCTACTTTCTTTCCTCATTCTCTCTCTTCGTATGTGCGTGCATGTGTGTGTGTGTGTGTGTGTGTGTGTGGGGGGGGGGGTTACACTTTAAGTTGGCATACTGTCAAGGTTTGCTGCAGTTTATCAAGTTAGATAAAATGTATTACTTCTGTTATTTTAACATGTTCCCAAATTTTTAGATTTTTTAGACGGGGCTGAAATGGAAAACAGTTTGATAGCTGCATAATGTATCCTCCTATATGCATATCTGTGAACACTTGAATTGTTTTAGTATGAAAAATGTATAAATAATAATAAATAATCACAGCACTGTTTCTACTGTTTTTGAACTCATATGTATTTATTATTGTAGATAATATGTGGCCAGATTTTGAGCAGTTATTAAAACATCAAGCTGGTAAGCAGTCCACAGGTTTGATAGCCAGGAATTACTTTTCAGGAAGGTATTTAAAAGATTACAGTTGGAAATTCAGTGATTACAGGACGTTTGGAGAGTAACCACAGCCGAGCTAGCTGTTACACATATGTGCGTGTGGAGGCTTTTAAGTTGTTGTAAGATATCTTTACAGAGCGGGAGTAAATGATGGAAATTAAGGTAACAGGTAATACCACTGTAATATTACTTTTGCTGCTGAGTAATCAGTAATGTAACTACTTTTTGAACTAGTAATAAGTAATGAGTAAGTGATTAGACTTTTCAACACACACAGCTCCACATCATGCTGAAGCCTTGGCTAAGTGGTCCTGATCTTGGAGAACTTGCCAGTGATCCATGACAACACAACACAATTCTGGATTGATGCCATTTTCCATCTCTTCTCACCTCGTGCCCCTCCACCAAAGCTAACACGTCCTACACCAGTCTCTCCACTGAACACACACATATCAACCATCCCTCCAGCTCCTGGTCCACAGTGGTGGAAGAACTGTTTACATGTTTTACTTATAATAAAAGCAGCAATATCACATTGTGAAAACACTGCAAATGTAACTCTCAAAGTAATTACAAAACTGAAATACCTCATGTGTACTATTGTTTGATTATTCAATACTTAACAATATACACTTTTTTAAACTGCGTAATATTTCAATCTGGAAAATAACTAAAGCTGTCTGATAAATAAATACAACATTTATCCTGTGAAATGTAGCTGAAAATGTAAATACTCAAGTAAACCTAAAGTACATCAAAGAGACTGATGAGACTAAAAACAAGCTAATATCTCACCGGGATTAATACCTGTAATGTAATCACTGAATTTCAAATTGTAATTCTTTGCAACGCTCATAACTATAGCTACTAAGTACTGTTGCCCAGCATGGTATACAGCACACTTCAAATTCCCATTTTTCAGTGTGTGTAGTCTGCGTGCCACGTCCATTTTACTTATGTGCATCCTTTCCAGCTCAATCTACAGCAGGAAGCTTAGGAACTCTGATCCAGGAGCAGGGAGGAAATTAACAGGGGAGGGGAGTGATGATGCAGAGATAAAACTTTGAGGAGGAACGGGGTGATGGGATGGGCTGACACCAGGGCCTTCGTTTGGGAGTCCTGCTCCTGTCAGCAGCTCCGGCCCTCCGTCTTTCTTCCCCTGCTCCTCTGACTGATGGCTGTCTTCACCCAACTGACAAGACTGGACTTTTGACCCCACTTTACTCATTAATTTACACAGGTTGACCTTTTCTTCCCACCGCAGCACATCTCTTAAGCTCAACTGTAAGGTTCTCTTTGTCATATGTATGAAGTGTGATTTACACTTTGACGTCAGAACAGTAGGTAGACTAGAAGATGAGTTAAGAACGCAAGGAAGCACATTACAAGATGCAGGCTGGCTTTGAGTTCTTGCTGGCGTTATGACCTAACCTTGAATTAGTGTGGTGATGAGGCCCTTTCAGAACGTCTGTTCTGACCTTTTTGAACCCGACTGGCATCAGTTCTTCCGTTGATACGTACCTGACTGAGAGTGAATTTTAAGCTGTGTTCATACTGAGTTAGAATTAGTTTTAGACTGCCTTTATTGACAGTGACATTAGAGAGATGACTTTAATTGAAGGAGACAGATGAGATGTGGTGTGAATTTTAATTGGGCGGTGTAAAATGAGGCAAGTTGAAAATGTTTGATCTCAAGCAAAAAAATGTGTGCTCATCTCAAGAATTTTGATTTCAATTTATGCACAGAGATGAGACGGACGTGTCGTGGAGGAAAGTATGTGCAAAGATCTTGAGTTCCTTGTAAGTTTGGAGACCCATCAGAGCCTGAGCCATCACATACACACAACACACACAAACACTGTTGGTGTGTACATTGCTTGCTTACAGCTAACGCCTATCAGCTGATAAAATATCCTCTTTGGGGTGAATAAACTTGGATTGCCACAGCTGTAAAATCTATGCAAACAATGAGAGACAAAAATGGAATTTCTGTTCAACACACCTTTAAGCTTTCACAGCAGTTAAGCAGGTGCTTTCCTCCAATGATAAATGCAATGTTTAAATTTCAGTGACGCAATTGAGTGCCTTACATTTGACACAATTATACTTTACTATAGGCTGTCTCTGTGTGTCTGTCTCAGCTGTCATTTCTGTCCATGTAGAACAAAAAGCAGAGCAGAAACACAGTGACTCAGAGGATTGAAGTTTCATCACTGAGGTCAGAAGTGCCCGGGGCGTCTTTCACGCTCTCTGGGTAACCCTGGCTGATTGCATTATCTGCAGCAAATGGATTTAAAAGCTTTAGTTTATTGTGCCAGAGAAAGCAACTGCCATAAACAATTAGTAGTATGATAAACATGCAGGCACGCATACACACTGGCAGAAGCACGCTAGCACACACACACACGCTGTGAGGCACACAGAAACTGAAGCGCAGAAATACATACCTTGCAAGGAGACACACAGATTCTCTGTGAAACTAGAGCACTCGTCTCTGAGCCCTGTTTCCAAATAGCATTAGCAGGAGAAGCTAATTTAATAAGGGTTAAATCCTACGGGACAGCTCTGAAGCACAAAGATTCCATCACATATGCTCTCATGCACTACATGAATGAATTCACACAGGAATATTTAGCTGTTTTACTAAAACTGTCTCAAACAGCTCGTGACCCAAATACACACATAAAAATGCCTGTCTTTTAGAGCAACAGGACAATGGAATAGCATTGTAATAATGATCTATTTCTTTGTGTAACTTTATGTGGTTGATATTTTGGCCACTATATATAATTGTATATTATTATTGTAAACATAACATGACATTTGTTTGTGGTGTAGTGGATTTGGACTGGATTCAACTGTAAGGTTTTTCAAATATTTTTTGCTCCTGCAAATATTCTTTTCATTATCAATGATCAGTTGGTTGCTCTTCCATTTAATAATAAAATAAAATGTGAAAGAAAGAGCACTCTCGCAGCCTAGGGGGCAGAAATGCATGTTTTGTCCAGCAAGGTACTAAAGTCTCCAGCCTGCAATCCTGTGCCCAGAAGTTATTGTCAGGGCGGGGGTTTCTGGACTTAGGCGCATCACACGGATCAGTGCTCAAAAAGACTTTAATAAAAATAAATGAAAACTCAACAAAACTCACAGCAAGACATGGGCATCGACGTGAACGTGAACGTGAACGTGAACATGAAGCCAAACGTGGAGTGTAACGTGAAAAGACGATCCGGCAAAGACAAAGAGACAACAACAGACTTATATAGTGTGCAGAGGTGATTAACTTGAACAGAAAACACAGGTGACATGATGAGGTGGGTGTGGCTGGTAGGTGACATGAATCGGAGACAAGACACTGGACATAGAAATCTGGCAAACAGAACAGAAACCAGAACACAGAACTAGAACTGACAGAACTAAACATTACATATGACAAGGACAACAACATGACAGGACTACACAGAAAGAACTATAACAAAACACATGGTGCTGCAGCTCGGGCACTGGAGGGTCATGGTGCTGCAGCTCGGGCACTGGAAGGTCATGGTGCTGCAGCTCGGGCACTGGAGGTTCTGGAGACTGCAGCTTGGGCTCTGGAAGGTCATGGTGCTGCAGCTTGGTCTCTGGAGGGTCATGGTGCTGCAGCTCGGTCTCTGGAGGGTCATGGTGCTGCAGCTCGGTCTCTGGAGGGTCATGGTGCTGCCGCTTGGGCTCTGGAGGATCAGGAGGCTGCAGTTCAGGCACTGGAGGGTCTGGATGCTGCAGCTCGGGCTCTGGAGGATCAGGAGGCTGCAGTTCAGGCACAGGAGGTTCTGGAGGCTGCAGCTCGGGCACAGGAGGTTCTGGAGGCTGCAGCTCGGGCACAGGAGGTTCTGGAGGCTGCAGCTTGGGCACTGGAGGTTCTGAAGGCTGCAGCTCGGGCACTGGAGGTTCTGGAGACTGCAGCTCGGGCTCTGGAAGGTCATGGTGCTGCAGCTTGGTCTCTGGAGGGTCATGGTGCTGCAGCTTGGTCTCTGAAGGGTCATGGTGCTGCAGCTTGGTCTCTGGAGGGTCATGGTGCTGCAGCTTGGTCTCTGGGGGGTCATGGTGCTGCAGCTCGGTCTCTGGAGGGTCATGGTGCTGCAGCTCGGTCACTGGAGGGTCATGGTGCTGCAGCTCGGGCACTGGAGGGTCATGATGCTGCAGCTTGGTCTCTGGAGGGTCATGGTTCTGCAGCTTGGGCACAGGAGGGTCATGATGAGACTGTGGCCCAGCCTGAACGAGAGGTGGCTGCGGCCCAGCCTGGACAGGATCAGGAGGAGGCTGATAGCTGGGAACCTGGATCCGCAGCTGTGGCTTGGGCTGGTGGCTGGGAACCTGGATCTGCAGCTGTAGCTGTGACTTGGGCTGGAAGCTGGGAACCTGGAGCTGTGACTGTGACTTGGGCTGGAAGCTGGGAACCTGGAGCTGCAGCTGTGGCTTGGGCTGGAAGCTGGGAACCTGGAGCTGCAGCTGCGGCTTGGGTTGGTACCATGGCTGGAGGCTAGCAGTCGAAAGGCTAGCCGACTCTGGAGCGGGAGCGTGCAGGAGGCTAGCCGGCCGAAGGCTAGCCGACTCAGGAGCAGACGCGTGCAGGAGGCTAGCCGGCCGAAGGCTAGCCGACTCAGGAGCAGGCGTGGGCAGGCGGCTAGCGGACCCAAGGCTAGCCGACTCTGGAGCGGGCGTTCAAGGTTCAAGGTTCAAGGTTACTTTATTTGTACCGTTAGGTAAATTTTGTTTGCAGTGGTCACACATTGACAAACAGACAACACGGGCTTTCGGCACACAAACAAAGTGACAACAGTGCAACAGGGGGAGATACCAAGATAAAACAAATAAGACAAAATAAAACCCCATAAAACTCATGAAAGCTCAGGTAAGACCAGATAAAAACAGATAAAAGAAGACGAAGAGTAATAAAAACCAAAAGTTCTCAGGATTTTTTCATGTTAATATGACTGATGGCTGCTGGGACAAAGCTATTTTTGTACCGCTTAGTTTTGCAGGCGGGTACTTTGAACCTCCTGCCTGACGGAAGCAGCTGAAACTCTGCGTTGAGAGGGTGGGAACCGTCATTGGAGATGGAGCCAGCCATCCTCTGCACCTGGTTCGTGTACAAGGATGATGGATAGAGCTGGGCCTCACCAATCAGCCTGCTCGCCCATTTCACTACCTGGCTGAGACAGTTTTTGTTTTTAAGTGACAGATTCCCAAACCAAGACACAAGACAGAAGGATAAAACAGATTCGATAAAAGCACGATAAAACAAGGTCAGCATGGTTTTGTCGAGGTGGAACGCTGACAATTTCCTCAGACAGTACAAGCGCTGGTGATCCTTTTTGCACACAGCTTCGCAATTTGCTTCAAAGTTCAGTTTGTTGTCGATGACTGTTCCAAGATACTTGTATTTGTCGACATATTCCACCTTCTGACCCTTTAAAATGGTCACCTCTTGGTCAGGGGCCCGCTTGCGGAAGTCAATGATCATGTCTTTAGTCTTAGCAATGTTCATCTGGAGGAAAGACTTTTCACACCAGTCCAGAAAATCATTGACAACAGGGCCATGGCTTGTTTCGTTATCCTGTAATAAACTAATAATGACAGTGTCGTCTGCGTACTTTAAAATGGTTCTGTCCTCTCTGTTGCTACGACACATGTCGGTATACAGGATAAATAGGAGAGGGGAGAGCACACATCCTTGTGGGGAACCAGTAGAGGAGGAAACCTGGTCAGACAGAACTCCATTCACTCTCACTTTTTGTGTCCTGTTTGTTAAAAAGTCCAGGGTCCAACCCACAAGATTATTGCTCAAGTTAAAATGTTCTAAGAGCCTCAGGGATAAAACATGGGGTTGGATTGTGTTAAAAGCCGACGAGAAGTCAATAAATAACAGTCTTGCATGTGTTCCTTTCCCCTCCAGATGTTTAAAAAGAAAGTTAAGTAAAGTGACGGTGGCATCCTCAACACCTCTGTTGGGCCGATAGGCTAATTGCATAGGGTCAAGGTCTTGCTCAGTGCTCTTAAGGATTTCAGATTTCACCAGTTTCTCAAAGGCTTTCATAACAATTGATGTCAGTGCAATCGGTCTGAAATCATTGAGGGTTTTAGGTGAGCTGATTTTAGGGACAGGGATGACCACACCCTTGGCACATGCTGCGTCTTTAAGGACTGATTAAAAATATACTGGAAAATAGAGCTTAGCTCTTTCGCACAGTATTTCAACAGGTGGCCACAAATATCGTCAGGGCCATGGCTCTTGCTAGATTTAAGGGAAAGGAAGGATTTTTCAACGTCCTTTTGGGTGATAAAAAAAGCTTTGACTGTCGCTGACTTTATGGCTCACATCCTGTATTTCCTGGCTAAAATCAAAGGTGTCAAAGCGGGTATAAAAACAATTAAGAGCATTAGCAAATTCACTATCTGAATTAAAACCATCTAAGAGAGTGACTCCACTGGGTTTTGAGTGTTTAATGCCTGCAATGGTTTTCATGCTTGACCAGGCGGATCCGAGATTTTTCCTAGCCATCTTGTTTTCTAACTTTTCTTTATAATTTTGTTTTGCT
The DNA here is from genome assembly GCA_037975185.1 of Centropyge bicolor. Taxonomy (NCBI): domain Eukaryota; kingdom Metazoa; phylum Chordata; class Actinopteri; family Pomacanthidae; genus Centropyge; species Centropyge bicolor. The sequence continues at coordinate 143,992 of JBBMOC010000070.1, forward strand.
TTTAAAATCCCCGTTTTTACCTCTTTGGTGGCTATATGCAGCTCAGAGGCAGACCCTTGTTTAAAAGCCAGTCTCTTGGCCTGAATGCTGGCCTTGACTGATTTATTGACCCATGGCTTGTTACTGGGGAAGATTTTGACACGTCTGCAGGGAATGATCATATCCCTGCAGAAAGCAGCATAGGAGCAGGTGACGTCTGCAAGTTCATCCAGGTCATCTCCACATGCTTCTTTAAAGGTGTCCCAGTCCGTACAGTCATAGCACTCCTGCAAGCACAGCACTGCCTCCTCTGTCCAGTCTTTGATGTCTCTTGTGAAGACTTTTTCCCTCTTTAGCACAGTTCTGTATGTGGGAAGAAGATACACACAGTTATGGTCCCCTGAGCCCAGGGGGGGCAGTGGGAGGGATTTGTATGCCTCCTTTACTGATCCATAACACAGATCAATAGTTTTTTCCCGCCTGGTTGGGCAGGATACATATTGATAGAAGTTGGGAAGTGTCTTCTTCAGGGAGGCGTGGTTGAAGTCTCCCAGTATAAAAATTGGTGCATCAGGTGAGAGAGATTGCATTTTCTGCACAACATCAAAGATTACACCACAGGCAAATGAGGCACTGGCTTTTGGGTGTATATACACCGTTATAATAAAAAGTTGCGGGAACTCACGGGGCAGGTAAAACGGGCACAGTGATACTGATAATAAAGTTCCACATCTGGAGTGCAGATGCGCTCTCTGACAGTCACAGAGTTAATATTACAGTATCGTTGGTTCACATAGAGACATACTCCACCACCCTGGGATTTCCCCGTCACCTCCGTGTCCCGATCCAACCGAACCGGCGGGCCAAATCCATCGACGAGCAGGTCGGCGTCTTGGTCCCGTTCGGTGAGCCACGTCTCCGTGAAGGCTAGGATCCCGCAGTTCCTGAAATCTTTAAGGAAGCGGACGTTCCCCTGGAGCTCATCCATTTTGATCCGGAGAGACTGAGCGTTTCCCAGGATCATTGAGGGCAGCAGGATCTGGTCAAGCCCCCGTCTTCTCGTGCGTAACCGTACGCCGCCTCTCTTTCCCCGCTTGCGTCTCCTCTTTCCCCTCCTTGCTTCTCCGCTGGGCAGGCGGCTAGCGGACCCAAGGCTAGCCGACTCAGGAGCGGGCGCGGGTAGGAGGCTAGCGGACCCAAGGCGAGCTGACTCTGGAGCGGGCGCGGGCGGAAGGCTAGCCAACAGACGGCCCATTAGTTCATTTAATCCCGCTAGCGCGTCCACAGTGCGCTGGGCGGAGGCTCCATACCTGTCCACAATTTCAGCAATTGTGTGTGCTGAGTCCATATTTTGGCTGGATCGTACTGTCATGGCGGGCGGGTGCGGACTCAGGCGCATCACACGGATCAGTGCTCAAAAAGACTTTAATAAAAATAAATGAAAACTCAACAAAACTCACAGCAAGACATGGGCATCGACATGAACGTGAACGTGAACGTGAACGTGAACGAGAACGTGAACATGAACGTGAACATGAACATGAACATGAAGCCAAACGTGGAGTGTAACGTGAAAAGACGATCCGGCAAAGACAAAGAGATAACAACAGACTTATATAGTGTGCAGAGGTGATTAACTTGAACAGAAAACACAGGTGACATGATGAGGTGGGTGTGGCTGGTAGGTGACATGAATCGGAGACAAGACACTGGACATAGAAATATGGCAAACAGAACAGAAACCAGAACACAGAACTAGAACTGACAGAACTAAACATTACATATGACAAGGACAACAACATGACAGGGCTACACAGAAAGAACTATAACAAAACACAGGCAGAAAACTAAGACACAGAACAAAGACAAAACTAAGACAGAACAAAACCAAAGGCTGAACTAAGAGCTAAGTGCAAAACTGTGACAGTTATGAAGTGCAGAATACAACAATGGAGAGCCTGGACCATTGAGCTACTGACGTTGTATATTAAGCAAGACTGGGAAAGAAATTCACTTTCAAACATTAACAATTAGTGTCCTCGGTTCACAAATGTTTGAGTGTTGGTAAATGTCCCATTTTTGTTTTTTTTAATGTGTTGTTGCTTGGAACAAATTTAGAATGAGTGTACAAAAAATAATAAAGTTTTTTAGTTTGAATATTATCTTGACTTTCTATCCTGTTCAATTGAATATAGGTTGAAAAGGATTTGCAGATCATTGTATTCTGTTTTTTTGGAATCAGGTTTTCCTGGTCAGTCTGTGTAATGAGATAAGGAAAATCCCTTCAAGTGAGGACAGTTTGTTCATGCTCACTTCTTTAAGAGGCTACCATGGGATTATGACCTGGATTTAGGTTTTAGAGTTAACACCAGGCTGATGATTTACAACATGAATGGAGTCAATGGCTGCAAAGACTCTCACACGTCCAATAATACAAACGTGTGTGTGTGCACAGTGCAGTGTGTAGAAGTCTGCTCTGGGCTGTGGAGTCAGAACATTTGGACTACAGTGAGACAGGACAGGGGTAGCGGAACGGGATGGTGGGGTCAACAGCTAATGGCCTCAAAGCTGGCCACAAGGTGATGGGAACTGCCTCTACTGTACTGGACTGCATGTGTGTGTTCTTAAAGGATGCTACATTTTAAAGGAGCGCTCCAGCAATTTATGATTGGACATTCAAGTTTCAAGTAGGGGGACTCACAAGAGACTTCCTAAAAAAGAGTAAAAGTCAAAATTAAAGCAGCAAGGGCTCACTTTTACTCTCTAGTATGGATCAAGCTCCAAACAACACTGGATCCTACAATACCCATAATCCAACTCAATAGTGTCCTGTGCTAGCCTCTCCCTGTCTCCTAAATACTCACACCTTTCAAGCTTAAACCCAAATTTGTAACACAGGCTTTCTGTTGAAAGTTTGGATTCTCCAACCTAATCTGAGATAACCCTAATCTCAGATTTGAGGAAGCTCCTGTTTGTGTAACTGTTCTTGATTTTCATGTTTTGGATTTAGTGGCTTTAACCTTTAAGATTTCACCTTCAAGATTACTGAAGACCAGACATCCCACACATATTGATGGACAGTACTAAACACACTTCCATGTAAAATAGATTGTCTTCATAGCTTTTCATGTCATTTACATGGAAGGGACAAAGAAACTGAGGAAAGATCATATATTGAAGAGGGATGTGGATGGAGAGACATTGGTAACAAAGACTGTGAACTCTGTGTAGAGAGACGGAGGAGACTTTGTAAGATAAATGGTGCATTCACGCATACAGAAACAAAGAGGCAGTCCCTTTTCTCTCACATGTCTGGAACTGCCAAGTGTGTTTACTACTGAGTATATAATGTGCTGTGTAGTGTTTTTCCTACACATTACTGGGAGACAACAGTGTATTTCTTTTTATGAGCAAAGTGTTTCAATGCGCCATTTATCTTATTCAAGTCTGGCAATCTCCTTCAAATGATATGGTTCAGAGTTGGAAGGAGAGTGACCACACAATCAACGCTTCCTCCATTTGGTTTGAAGCTGAGCTGAGTGGAGCAGAAAACAACTGTGTGCCTCTGTTTTACAATGGAAGCCCTTTGACTGTCTGAGTATTGGTGGGTGACTCCAGCATGTGATCTGAAGTTCACAATTGAGTTCAAAATGAATCTCCGGTGTTTGAGTCTGTGAGCTGGGAAACTGCATGAGGTGAACATGAGGTGAAACTCATCACACATTTGACCTTTTTCACTATTTTACTCACTAACTTTTCCCATATCATTTCACCCACTACTTGATTTTAACGATCCCGGTTCCAGCTATGATAAATTCAATGTGTTATTATCTTAATGAGATCAATATGTACTGTAGTGATTTCAGCTTTGCCAAAATCATATTTATATAAGTGACCCAGCAATTGCAAGATTTCCCCACTTCTACTTGAAGAGTGCATCTATGAAGGTAAAGTCCAACTACAATTAAATGTAAGACTGAGGGACGCTGATATGACTCATCCCTAGTTCTTCTTACTCCGTAGTCTCCTTCACTATGTCTTCTTCCTGTGTCTTTCTTCTCTTCTGTCTTTTGCCTTTTCTCTCCTCCAGTCATTACTTCAGCACTGCCCTGAGGTCTCCATGGAAACAAGGTTTAGTTCAGTCAGCGGAGATGCAGAGACAAAGTAAAGCCAGAGCGACAGAAGTGGGATGAATGGAGAAGACCTTGGTAAAGCAGAGAGCGGGTTATTTTCTAATGTTCGTGGACTTCAAACGCAGGCCTGAACAGCAGCTGGAACTCATCCTGGAGAACAGCCATATCATAAAAACATATAAAGCCAAACACTGGAGAGCATAAATAAAGGTTGACTTTTTCTGTCTAAATTTGATTGTTGGAGAAAACTTTCCCAATAAGTGCCGAAAGCATACTGGCTCCACTGTAGCTAAACACCCAACAGACGAAGAAGAAGAAAGAGGTGATGTGATGAAGTCCTCGCCTGGACATGTGACTTGTAAGCCACACACATACACACCATGCACCATACTATACAGAAAGCAGGATACATGTCAAGGAAAAACATGTCCCACCTCACAATAATACATGTCTCAGAGAGCTGGACAAAGTGCACAAGAGATGACTGGATGAATAAAGCTAAAAAGAAATTATAACTATTTTTGGTCCTTATTTCTTTGTGAGGGGACTCATAGAAGGCAGATTTAATAACAAAATCAACAAAATCAATATCCTAATTTTAACTCCCAAATTGTAACCACCTTTTTATTAGACCCTACCCTCACAACACTATAAGACAGAAGTTCTGTTAGAAAACTGTAGTGCCATAAGCATAATGTGAGATATGTATGTCCTGGTTATCGTTTTATACAGCTGTAGTACTTCTTGTGATGAGTAATCTGACCTTTATGTGACAGCAGATAAACTCAATACCCAGGCAGTGAGCATACAGTGTTTCTCTACACTGCTGGACTGTCATTGTCCACAGTGACACAATAGTCGAGGCGTCCAAAATATCCCACATTTTTCATATAGACTGGACATGCTAATTCTCACCCTATTTCTGGCACAATGACAATGACAATGATGATGATTATCAAGAACTTTAATTAAGTCAATTATTGCAATAGAGAAAAGTGAATAGATTAATTAAACCACATTCAATTGCAGTCTACACTTGTGCTATTTTAGTATGAACCATGAAAAGGCTGTGAGGGTGAGGTATCCGAGAGCAGCTGATTACAGGCATTGTTATATCAGTTTATGTACATTAACTCTTTGAATGTAGCCTTGATTTAACATCACATCACTGAATATACAGTGCGGGATTTCAGTCACAATCAGTTGGGAATGTGAGAAGCTACTGTACAAGCAGCACCAGCCACAAGTTAGTTTGAAGTTTTAATAGTTACTAGCTGGACAAGTGATTAACATAATAGAGCCAGCATTGAGTTGAAGTTTAAAGTCATACAGTGACCACTGACCACCTGAACTGTTTGCTCTTCCAAGACATCCTGTGGCTGAAATTCACCACGTGTCAGGCCATTTCTAAGTGTAGAAATCTGAACACACAAACTACAGAGTGGTCGGACAAATGCAGCATCTACTGACTGATTTCCTGCTTTCATTGACTGAACGCTCTGTTGTCTCCCGTCTGCAATGTTGAAGGTCATGTCATGGCGTTCATTTAAAACAGATGTTTGGCGGGTGTCACTGTCATTACCAGTTCTGCCAGCACTTCCTGTCTCCAGGGACAAGATGATGCTAATTGTTTGAGTCTGGAGGAGACAGATAGCATAAAACATGTGACTGTGCAATTCTGATAACCTACACAACTCTATGAAACTGGTGGACTTATCCTAGTTCTCTGTCAATGATACAAAGCCCCATGTTTAGACCAGCAGTCGTCCTGTGTGGAAAAATGCAGCTCCCTCAGTCATTTGAATGGAGGCCAGTCTGTTGGTGCCAACAGAGGGTCATCCAATGAAAATACTAAGCAATTGGCCAGTCAAACACATGCAAGTACACGTTCCTGATGGATTAATTTAATGCTTTATTTCTACTGTTTGCTGTGCCCTCTGCATGATAAAGTATTTGCTGCCATCAATGTAAAATTCTGTCACTGAGTATTATAAACCACTGTGCCGTGTTTTGCCATTTGATCAGCCTTTTAAAAGCATTCATTTGTTCCTCCAGCTGGACTTCCTGGACCATATTTCATTCTTTTACTGGTTCCTTAAACATGTCCTCACCAACAGAGCACTCTGTGCTGTTTAAATGCAGGAGTGCTTTTCGTCTGAATCCCTGCTTAGTTCGAACTGCTCATACCCGCATGTCCAGATTAAGGCCAGAACCTGTGATGAGAGGTCACATACTACAGACAGTACCTCAGGGCAACATGCCAAAAATGCTGGTAAACAGTGATATGACTTTTCATGTGCGCAACAGCCTTCTTTCTCTGCAGGGTTTCAAAAGGGTTATGATCAGCACTTACTTTAAGCAGCTCCTTCAACAACAGACTAAGACTTCCACCCTGCAAGAAAGAGCGCTACCGCAGGTCTTTCATACCCACTGCAATCAGAATCTATAACACCTCATTATAGTTAATGACTGCATTTAACTGATGACTGCATTTTTCTGCTGTACATATATAGATATATAGCAATTTCTGTGCAATAGCATTCATAGCATCTTTATTCTAATATGAATATAGTACGTCAAATACTTATGGATGTCAATAATTAGGAAAAACGTGTAACATAGTTACATAATACTTTTTCTATGCCACTTTATTTTTTGTTGCCACTTTAATTTTTGCTGCCTTATTTTTAACTTCGCTTTATTGGTATTTCTTTTTGAGTTACTGTACTTCAGTTTGCCTGTTCTGCTGCTGTATCAAGTAAATTTCCCCTGAGGGGGATCAATAAATCTACCTTATCTTATCTTATCTCATCTTATCTTATGGTCTTAAAGGGGCAGCCCGCCTCTAGTATACTGTTGCATGGTCTACTGTTTATTGTACTTAATATGTCTATATATGTTTGAATTATGAAAATCATGACTTGCTCAGCCTTTTGAGTCTGCTGCCCGTAAAAAGCTGAACAGGTAGGAGAATTCCTGAATTGATGTTACTGCTTCGTTCAGCACCTTCCTTGTAAGGAGTGTCCATCTCCTTTGACTCACCTTGCACACAAAATTTGAGTTCTTTCACATCAGTGACGGTGTTGGCGGGCATCCTGTCAGGCACCTTCTTGCTCATGCGGCTGTAGTTCCTCCTCTTCTTCGACTCACCCCACAGGTTGGAGCCGCCGTGCATGCTGGGAATATTGAGCACAGCGATGCCTTCTAAGGAGGTGTTGCTGAGGTCCAAGATGATCCCATCACACTGAGGAAAAGAGGACCGGGAAAGACAGACAATAGGAATGAATGATTATTAACAGTTAATACTTTTAATACTCTAATAGTAATACTCTTACTATCAGCAACTCACAAGAATATAGAAGTTTCATGTAAGTCATCATGCCCTTGTATGTGCACAGAAGCTGCAAGACACCTTGGTCCAAAGCAACTGTCTTGGTATAGGAGGCTGCAGACAGTTGTTTCAAAGCAGCATTTTCTAGTGTCTTGGATAGAAAGAAATATTGTTCACTTTCTTTTAAAGCAAAGCAGAAAAGTCCTCCTGGAGGACTTGTGAGGCAGAAGGAAGAGGAAGAAGAGGAGGAGGAGGAGGAGGAGGCGGAGGAGGCTGGAGCAGGTAGAAAAAGGTCTTGAAGAGTTTCTTGAGATTTGAAACAGAAGTGTGGAACTAATATGTAATGCAAGCTTATGCCAACAGCCACTTTAATGTGATCCTCCTTGTGTTGCTTCCATCTGCGCAGAGATACAGTATTGGAAAATGTATTTTGGTACAAAAACATTCTTTGAGATTGCTGATGTTTTCAATGTATTTCAATGTCAAATGCCGTTAGCTCAGCTATGTGGGCAAACATTTCTTTGGCAGATATCTCCAAACATAGGCAACTCACACAATAACAAAGAGGAGGAATACATGGAAGCTGGATGAAATTGTTTACATTAGATTTTTGGAAAACCTCCTTGTTGTTTTAAGTGAAACCTCTTTTAGGGTAATTAATACAAAATGTATGTTCTGATCCCAAACACCTTGGGATGCTGTGTAAAACATGAATAAAAACAGAACATAATGATTTGTAAATCCTTCTTGACCTATATTCAATTGAAAATGATACATAGACAATATATTTAATGTCCACATTGATAAACTTCATTGATTTTTGTAAATATCTCCTTATTCTGAATTTGATGGCAGCAACTTGTTTCAAACAAGTTGGGACTGGAGCAACAAAAGGCTGTGAAAGTTGTGGACTGATCCAAAAACACCTTGGTAACAGGTGATAGTATCATGATTGGGTATGAAAGGTTCATCCTGGAAAGACTCAGTCGTTCACAAGTGAGGATGGATTAGAGGTTCAACACTTTGTGAACACATGATTGGATAAAGTAGATTACTACATGGACTTGGGACAACTTGTTGGTAAACATTGTTTGTTGGTAAATGACTGCATTCTGTTTTTATTGATGTTTTATGCAGGGTCCCAACTTTTTTGGAATCAAGGTTGCACAGGGTCGACAGGCTGACAGGAGCAACTACAGTAAGTAACAACTTATACAGGTGTTTTTCTGCAGTAACCTGATTTCTTAAACATTTAGACATTTTGTGATCAGAGAAACCAGAGTTCACCAGTTGACCTTCCTCCTGGCTTTCTTGACTATATGTATATATAGGCATGAGTAGGTTTCTAATTGTCTTTTAAAGCATGATGGTGCATAACAAAAATCTTAGGCATACAAAGTAATTCACCCAAGAGAGCCAATAAGACTGAATGAACAGAAACCAGCCTCCACACACTTTATCATTAAGTTTTATGTTTAGTGCAAATAATTTCCTCGATCACCTGAATCCTCTGGGTAAGATAGCTTCTTGTGTGCTTTTAAATGTACTGAGTGAGAAGAGGCTAATAAGCAAATGGATACCAAAGACATTACAGCTGCAGTGTATGAGTTGCTGTAGAGAAAATAGCTGCCCATGCTTGTGCCCAGTTTGACTGTAAGATCTGTTTGGTTATGATGAATTAGCTGGACAGAAACCAAGAGTGCAGTTGTGTCAAGCAGCAAAGCAGACAGCAAGATGATAAGTCAGCACAATGTCAATACATACTGTATGATACTAACAGATAGAAATATATAATATTTGGCACTTCTGGCCTAACTCTGGATGACATGATGTCTAGCCTCATCTGGATTAATCAAATAGTTCAAACACACCAGAGAATGTCAACAACACATTGCTGTGACTCAGTTTGGGTGCATGGGTGATTTGGGGTGAGTGGGTGAGTCAAAGCAGCCACAAAAATACTTAGAAAATAGAGTTCGTTTGCACCATGCAGGCAAACCATCATGTTGTGTGTGTGTGTGTGTGTGTGTGTGTGTAAAGATTACATAATAACACATGTGGAATATGATATATACCTGCGCCCGCATATGCAGTACATATGCATGCACACACAAATGAATGCAGACACAATTGTCTTTTTATCACTTCTTCACTCCTTTGTGGATGGATTTCATGCAGTCGTACAGTCAGTGTTGCCACAGTTACTTTGAAAAAGTAATCTTATTATTGACTACTAATTACTCCTTTAAAAAGTAACTTAGTTACTTTACTGATTATTTTATTTTAAAAGTAACTCAGTTAGATTACTAGTTACTTTATAAGTTACATTCAGCAGCTGCCGAGAACCCCCCGCCTCAATATAAAAACGACAACCGGTTTTGTCAATGCTCACTTTATTGGAAATGGATTTTTAACAGAAATGTCAAGTAAACAATGTATCTCGGGTCCCCTCCTGCAGAAGCCGAGGCCGTAGCTTTGCTCGCTGCTCTCTGCTGCTCAACAGCACCTGGTGGGACTTGCTCTGTCAACTGGACTGTGATGTACTGTGACTCTAAATGTTTCTTTAAATTAGACATTGTGGTTTTGAAGCTTAGTATTTTGTTGCAAGCACAGAGTGTACAACGAACTTTAATATTATTGTCTTTAGCTGACACAAACTCAAAATAATGGCTGAATTTCCAGGTAGAAAAGGCGCATCTCTTTCCTCCCTCCATTGTTGTTTGTGTTTGTGTCGCTGCTTCTGATTACACGTGAGTTGTGCACATGCTGAAAATGTTACTTGTCGCGTACGTGATGTCACTCCCCGGGACGCAAGAAGAAAGCAAAAATTACTGGTTTGGAAATAGTAACGCGTTAGATTAGACTGACAAAAGGGGTCAGATTAGAGTAATGCGTTACTAAGTAACGCGTTACTGGCATCACTGCGTCTTAGAAGTCACTTAGAAGTGCTGTTAAATACCTGGTTCTGGACATCTCTGTAAAGTGTACAAAGAGGTGTTCACAGTAATACAGTAGTTGAGACCATTTCATTTTAACATCATAATAGCTCTTTCATTTCAATAACATATTCTACCTCTTTTCATATTTTGTTGACAGTTTTCTATTTATGCTGCAACACTTGCAGTATTTGCTTGTTATCTTCCTTTACATGTTTCTACTTGCTATGCTTATTGTTCTGCATCAAAACAATTCTTCATAAGTGAAAACGTCCTTGGCAATAAACCTATTCTGATTCTGATTATGTGCATGTGCATTTTCACTTCTGCACTTTGGCTTCAAAACAACCTTTCTTTAGAGTAATTTCCAGGAAAAAAAAAGTCTGGACCACTAAGATATAAAAATGCTGTCACACTCCATTGGTGTAGTATTTACCTAACAGATCTTATCATCTCTGCTTATAGTAATACAATAGTAATTGTAATACAAGCCCAACAATTAATGCAGCTGCTTTACAACGTAAGCTGTCAAGACCACACCTGCACCTTCTCCCTTTCTTTCCATTTCTGCTTCTGGTGCTCTACTTCCTAATCTATCTGTGTGTGTGTGTGTGTGTGTGTGTGTATGTTTGTGTGTCCTTTATTTTCCATGCCCTCGGGTGCAGCACCTCTCATCAGGTCACTTCCAAAGGTTTCCTGCCTGTGCACATCACAGGCCCATCTCCACCCTAAAGATTTGCTGCCTGCCTTCAAGGTTGATCCCCAGTTTCTTATTAGACACGACGATGTGGAAATCACACCTGTCTGAGTGGTAAACACATCAGCATCTTCCAATCTGCATTCACATGAAAGAGCTGTTTTGCAATGTGCTGCTCAAACACATTCAGGAGTAAAAAACAGTGATACATAGAAATTAGATTAGATATATTTTTCTAATGTTTACTATATCAGAAATACTAATAAATGACAATACAAAATTATTAAAGTAAAAGTACTGTCTGTGCGATATCTGTTATTCCTCTGTGCTACAGACACATCACTGAGCCACACTGCTTCAGGAAGTTAGTGAGCCTTTATATAAAAAATGAAACTAAATATTTGTGAGCTTTTTAAAACATTGATGTGTTCAGTAGGAACCAGTGGCCTCATGGCTGAGTGCAACAGATGGAGGGTAGGAAGATACAGGATAACACACTGCAGAGATTTTCATTGTATTTGTTATGCCAGCCTTAACTTTAAAGAAAGTAGTAGACCTCTATATTGACTAAGGGGATATTTCTGAAAAAGACTGGTAAATACAAGATATGTTAATATAGTTGTAAATCTAGACATGCAGTAACTAATGGCATCTTTGTTTAGCAATAAATATGAACCAATTTCCAAAGATGCTCAAATCGGATTTTTTTTAATTAGCTTAATGTGTTGACGGGCCGTGACTCCTTTGAGATGGAAGCAGCTTGTGTGCGTTCAGGAGTGATACTTCCTGAAAAGGTGTGTTTTTGTGTGTTTGCTTGGAGTCTTGCTGTGCTTTAAGCACCCAGGTGACAGATTATGCGGCGCTGTATGACAGAATGAGGCAATCAGTGACTTCATGGAGCATTAATCTGATGATGTGCTATGAATAGCCAACCTCATTAATATGGGAAACTACTTTGTTGTAAATTTCCGCAACACTTTTTAGAAAAACATAAAAGAGTAAGAGCACTTAAAAGTCTGTCGCCAAAAAGGCAATAAAGCTAACTTGTTGACATAGTGTACACAAGCTGTTTCATATTCTGTGCCATATTCTTGATATCTTTGCTAATATCTGTTGGTTACACAATGTTTCTCACCTCTCATCCATTATGTTTCTGTAATAACAACTTTAATAAGACTTGCACTCACCTCCACTTCTATGCATTCGTTGAGTTTCTTGCAGGTGGCAGATATGGTCTCAGTGGTGCCGAACTCAAAGTACCACAGCTTGTTCTTCATTCTGAGGAGCGAGAGCGGAAACAGAGGACAGACATGTTTTTGACTAACACATTAAAAAATAATCCCTGTCCCAACTTTAGCTTGGACATGAGTACAGTGTTGAGAGCCTACAGCGTCATTTGTTTAGGGCGCGCTGAACACATATTGAAGCTGTCCGGTGCCTTGAGTCATCTCACATTTGGAATCTGACAGCTCATGACGGCTCGCGGCCATGTGACCACGGAGGTCAGAGCTCCATCGATGCACCCCAAAGCCTTAAAGTGGAGACACTGGCACTGGCAGATATGGAGCCACAGAAAGACAAGCCCACCATCTGTCAAATAGGCCTTCTGCTGCCTCTCACTGACACAATATACACAGTGGCCTCAGTGCCCTTGGAATCGAGTTAAAAAGTCAACACAGCCTCTGGAGGGGACACGAGAAAACATCGCTGGTGGAGACTGTGAGATCAGAGTAAATATTATTGTGATTCACAGCATTCAAGCAACCCACAGGACTGACTGAGCAATGCTTTATTTGTGCCCTGCAGAGGATGTGTCAGGGGTGACCTGATGGATGCAGTTTTGTTTTTATCCTGATGACATTTATTGCAATTTTGGGACAGGACAGTGTCAGTCCATGCAGTTTACAGTCAAGGTGAAATTCTTCCAATCTGTAAATACCAACTGCATACCTCAGATGAAACTGGAGCTGGCCGTGAGGAGAGTTCCCAGTCAGCAGTCCTTGGTTTGTCTCTGTAAGTTCTCTGGATGTTTGGATTTCAAGCTTTGTGTGGGTGAACAAAGGCTGTTGATCCCCACCCAAAGCTGTCATATACACACTCAAACTTTCACAGACATCACTCCCACCTTCTTCCCACCATACCTCAATCATTGAAATTCAAAGTCCCAGAATTTGACCTAACTTCTCTACAAAACATGTGATAAAAAGGCTAAGAGTGTACGGCCATGCTAGCAGCTCTTAGAGACTGTATTTAGCCACAGTGCTAAGCTAAATTCTACAATTCTACAATTGCATTTATCCAAAGCGACGTACATTCACATGCTGATGGAACAGCCATTGGTGGCAGTTTGGGGTCAGCCCAAGGACACTTCGACACATAGACTGCAGGGGATCGAACCACCAACCTTCCAATTGGTGGACAAGTGCTGTCTCCTGAGCTTTAGCTGCCCTCATCTTTGTTAGTGATGGTCCTCTGCATCAGATATAAATGGCCTCACTGGTTTTCTGACTGACTCCTGGTCGATAAATTGACACCTTCCAAGTTGATGCAATTATCATTTTTGGTCTGGTGTCATCATGTGAGTGAAGTCCGGTCACCTGATGACACCTGAGACCTTGAGGTTGGACTTTTTAATCACAGATAAGTGCTCCCAAGAACAAGGAAACCTTCACCTCCACGCTCACAAGCCTCTCACGTCTACAAATTTATTTGCTTCAACTGTTGTAAAAGATATGCTGATAAAAAAAACCCTGCCCAACCTGACAACCAGCATAGCTGATGTCTCACCTTGCATTACTCCAGGAAAGGCACATGCTCCATGACATGACAGGAAGTTCATTGGCATGCTATTGCTATTGACACAACAGCTCAGTTTCATGTGGGCATACCAGTACCAAGGTAATGTGCTGCCTCAGCACTGAGAACAAAGAGAGGACAAACAACATGAAACGACCACACGATTTGAAAAGGCTGTTCTGTTTTTCTTTTCACTTACACACATTAATATAACTCAGGCGATAGAGCTCAACATAGACTCAGCATGAACCTACAGTTTAAAACAGACTTCAAACAAAGCAAAATCATTCCTAACTATTTTGCTTGTAACTGAAATGAAGCTCTAGCGAAAGTTCTGCGAGGAAGACATCATCCTTCAATTCACGATCTTTGGCTCACCTTTCCTACTGCGCTTGTGCATGCTCTTTCCCGCTGTCAGCGCTGGGGGCGTCACTAGCAATCAGCTGTCTCTCCAGCTGTTCTCTCCCAGCCAATGGCACGCTGTCACATCTTCTTGTGTAACCAATCATCTCCATGCTCTCCTTTAAAATACATGCTTCTCTGCCCTAGCTCTTTCTCGTCAATGATCTGCGCACCCCTCTACCTCCCCATCTCCACCTTGCCTTGGCAGTGTCGTCATCCTCTCCTCACTCTCCCATGGAATCAGATCCCGGTCTGGGTCCAGGAGGCAGCCACCCTTTCCTCATCTAAGAGTGTGCGCATCACTGGAGCTGCGGAGTCCGGACCTCCGTTCGCAGGCCTCCGACTGCACACGTCTCGTTCAATTCCGTTATTATCACTATCGTCATGTATGGATTGTAGTATTGCATGTTCTCCCTTCCCCCCGTCTGCCATTCTGTTTGTTAAGTGCGTTAGTTGACTTTCATTGTATTTGACGGTATTTTAAATAAGATTGTATTGAAACTGAATCACCCATCCGGCTTCTCAGCCTCCATTTGCCACCACCACTGCCAGTGCTCAGTCGTCTCCCCCCAGAGCCCAAATTGCCAAAGATTCTCTGTCAAGTCGCTTATCAATTCCTATCATGTCTCACGTTATAATAAATTATTTCCTCACATTCTCGTCTCTCCTGGTTGAAATGCCTTAAGTCGATGTTCACATGTTTTTCTCCCTGCTAATTGTCTCTCTGTCCCTTGTTCTTTCTCTCTCACCTTAATACCTCCCCAGAAACCTTGGCTGCTGTCAAATCAGGGGATTATGAGCATATTTGAGATCACAATTAGGAACAGTTGCGTTTCTCAAAGAGGCGAGCTGCCTAACCTTATTAAGCTGCTTCCACTTGAGACAGCCTGTAAGAAATGCAATTAACTCATGTTTTCCCCCTCTCGTATGGACAGAGAGTGCAGCAGGGAGACAGACCACATCCATAAACCTTTCCTACATTATTCCCAGTTTTCTGCTACAAAACTGCTGAAGTGCTGGTATTAAAAGAATCTGAAATCATCTTGAAGAGGAGGGTATATTTTTTCTCTCTGGTTCAATCTGTGAAGCCGTGAGTGCTGAGCCCCGGGGGTTTTATTGGTATGGGGATGGTTTAGTGTTTGACAAGGTGCTTGCAAGAGCAAACAGCTGATACCCTAACACATCAAAGTGCTTATTAGTTCTGTTCAACTTCTATCAATACAGTTTATTCATAAAATGAGCTTGTCTCTTTCAAACATTTCAAAAGGAAATTGAAGAAAAGAAAAGGTGGAATCACATGTAATCTGAGAGAGAACAGAGTGGCAAAGTGGTAAGAAGGTGGAACCATGCTGTGATGAAAACAATGTTTAGGTGCTTCAGCCAAGCTCGGGAGCTCCACGTCTCTCTACCTGTATACAGGAGCTATCTTTCACCCATTGTGAAGTTCCTGCCATGCTAACCCTCCTTTAATCCCTAGTATGAGCAGTGACCTCGTGACCCCAGCCACCTTGTCTCTGCTCCTCCACCCCCTCCACTCTCATACGTCTTTGAAATCAGGAGAACACAGTCCAGTCAGTCGTGTGTCTATAGGAGTTTCCTAGGTACAGGTTTGTGAAATCTTTTTACAAACATTATATTTACATGATTATATCAGATATCCAGTCTTATTTTTAATTAGTTTTTTCTAATTTTAATTAGTCATTTTAACTATGACTCCCAGCAGATGCTGCCTGATGCATACCTGCCACAGAGGTGGGAGTGACTGTGGTGACTTCCATGTCCTGCATGTAGATGTTCTGTCCACAGTCTATATTCAGCTGACCCTGACTGAATGCACTGTGAAGTGGGAGGATGTATTTTGGGCATGTAGAGTTCAAGAAGGAAAAGTTACATTGACTGTTTGCATAGAAAATGTTTGATGCCTGACAGTTGGAGCATTTCAAAGGCTTGGATAGACATAAACTCTGCTTCATACATAGAAAGAAATGACAAATATATTAGTAATGATGTAGTTCTCTGATAAAATGGTGCAATCCTTTGTACAAACTGTACTGATGTGAGGAGAGATGAACTCCCAGGGCACATTCCATCACCATGCTGAGGAACATATTTCAGATGCTGCTATTGGCAAGTGGAACCTAAAAATTGCACTTAGTAGAAACCTGTCTGATCAGCACATTCAAATCAGTCACGTTCAGATTCAAGGATAATTCTGGACAGATTAGGCCTCTGTGTTGCTCAATGTTTTCTTCCACATTGCAATAACAGAGTGTTTAAATTACTGACAGCACTGATTCACACACTGACTTGCTTTTTCTCCATAGCCATAAGGGTAGTCATTTGATTCAATGGTAATATGGAATATTGATTGTTATACTTCAATGCAACAGATCCATCTATGCCTTTACTGTACATGGTGCGGAGTCACTTGAAATCTCCAATAGTCATGAGTTATTGATCAATGAATGTCTGAAAGGATGTACCTGCAGGACACATCTTGTTAGTGGCTTAAAATAAGTAAATTGAAAAGGGTTCTAATGGTCAGTTATTGTAATACTGATGAATTTAGAAGACATTAATGGAAGTAGCTTTCCATCACTACCAGTGATTTTTTTTAGATAGTAGCTGCATTCAGGAACATTTCTGTCTGGTGCATTTTTGTAAATGGCAGAACAGTGGTAATGAAGACGATGCTGTCACCATGGCTCTCCACTTCATTCTCCAGCACCTGGACTCCTGTGCCAGGATCCTGTGTTCTGCACCTCCAGTCATGAGCCCGTCAAGCTCTTGAAGTGTGCGGATGACATCACCATCATTGTGGGGAGCTGAACATCAGATCCCTCACCAAGTTTGAAAACTCCACAACTGCACTGTCGTGTGGACGGGTGAAAACAGAGAGTTTTGGACGAGATGACTCAGTGGGTCTTATCAGTCATGACGTGTCCCTCCTTGATTCGTCACACTCTTATCAACTGACGCTTTTCACAAGGAATCAAACAACATCAGCCTGTATATATCTGTGAGCCTTAACTATCAGTGGTTAGTTCAACATGGATAACAAATTGCAGGCATTCAGTTAAATACTGCATTTTATTAGTCTGGATGGAGATTATTGTTGATATGTTCCTAAAACATGTGTCTGGATGGAGATCGTTTTCTTTTTAAAATACCATTTTGAAATGGAAACATATTAGTGTGGACGTAGCTTGAAAGTCCTGTTGCGTGACCGAGGCATTAGGTGCTGACTGAGTGCCACAGGATGAGGTGTCAGGAGCCACACATCCCCTCTGCCCAACAGGCCCGAGATGGGAGGATGACACTGGGGGGTGGTGGCTGTATGCGCTAGTCAACAAAGTCAACAAGCGGGGGATGGTGTGTGGTGTGAGTGTCTGCGAGAGACGCATGAAGACAATGTGAGATTGTGAGTGGCAGGGAGGACAATAAAGCACTGAGCTAAGTGCTCCATGAGGCCATGGGCCTCTCTCACCAGGTCAAAGGTGATTTATCATCTGCTCACCCATAAAGAAATAACAGCTCCTTCTTCACACTGACTCCTTTCAATTCAAATTGCTGTAAAGAGGACGAATATTTAGCCTGCCAACACATCAGTCAGACAACAACAGAACAGTTGCAGTTGTCCGTCAGCTGTCTGTTATTCTGTGGAAGTACTGAAGAAGAAAAGTCGCAGAAGAACAATAAGCTCCAGTGTTGGCTTACTGTAAATAGCGTACATTCGACTGTTGGTGTTATTTTGTGCAGGAGTGAGTGCCAGTACATTTCATGTTTTGTGAACACTCTCACTCAGAGCTATATTTGGATCGGAGCCACAAGCGGCTCACACAGCGATGGATTGATCGGTTGGTAGAATAGAAATGGTCTGAAGCATCAAAGAGCTACAGTGAAGCACATTTTGTAGTTTTATAGGTTACTGTGTTTAATCGCTGAGTTAATGTGTCCTGCTCCACAGAAACGCTTTACATCTCTTAACTCGGCCTGTTGTTTAATGGATCAAAGGGAGGACCCCCAGGGAACAGAGGTATCCTCCTTTCATCTTTTATCACCCGCTCTTCCTTCAGCCTGTGATGCTGAAAACAGATATGGGACTTGCGATGGAAACTAAAGCATTAATTATTGAATTTCAAAGAGTAAACAATCCATCGCTCTCTCATTCTCCCAGCTCTTCAGCTTTTATTTCCACAATATGTAAACTAATTAAAGGAGGAAAGCAGCAAAATACATATTGTTGTCATCATGCAAACAACATGACACACACACAGTGCTGCACAGAGAGTCGGTTCCCAAGTGACTCAGTAGATTCATAACAAGCTTTTATACTCACAGAGCATCCCACAGAGTGACACAGTAACACAGGCCGAGGCAGTTTGGAGGGGTGGGGGGTTGCCTTTGGCCACTTTTACTGTTGAATCTACACATCAGTTCAAACGTTCGGAGCCACACCCTCAGTGATTTGTGCTTATGTGCTTACTGAAGCATAAACACCCCCAGTGTACATTATACACAGAACTGCTTTTAACCAAATGATTGTGAGTCTGCATTGCTGACACCAGCCCAAACCTTAGAGAGAAGTTCGCTTTGAGACACTCAAGAACATTAACACATTCATAAACACACCACATGTTTACTTACAGACAGACAGACAGACAGACAGACAGACAGACAGAAGACAACAGGCCGGCCACAGAAGTGAGCCATATAGTCATCAACAGTGATTCACCTCAGGGCTACAGTATCAGTGTGTGAGCATCCTGCTGCTGTTTGTTCCCTGCCGTCCATCTGAACGAGCTGTCAGAGACAAGTGTGACCACAGCAAAGGCTGCTGGGAATGAAAGCAGGGACACAGCTAAGACTGTGTTTTCTCTACATTTGGTTAATATTTACATTTTAAAGACAAGGCTGGTGATTGTGAATGTTATCAACAAAAGACCAAAACTAACTTTTGTTGCAAACATTAAAAGTGGGTCAGACAGGACTAACTAATACTGTGCTCATGCTGATTGTAATGAAGGAAATGGTGTAGCTTATTCACATGCTTTAATCATTTTTAGCTACACTAGTGGCATTGCCAACCTCAGTTGTCCACTATGATCCAGGCTGAAATACAACAAAGGATGAATCCTAATGACTTTCCTCATACCCTGATTTCCAGCACCACCAGCAAATTGATTGCTTTTGTGAACACCTGTTGGATGGGCTGCCATGAAATCTGGTACAGACATGACTCTGTGTGTTGTGATTATTGTGCAAAACAAAATTAAGATAATCATTATTCATTTCATTATCTGTATGATCTCAGATTACGTTCTAACAGAAAGTCCTGTAACAGATGAACATCTGGGTGGTGCATCATCACCAGGTATTTCTTCTCATCTGACTCTGGCTGGCTGTTGCTCTCTCCACTGACCTCTCTCACTCTCTGGTCAGACTGAGGAAGCTTCCAGTGTTATGTAACAATTAATTAGACAGCTATGCACTTGTCTACATGGCCTGCCATTTGAAGATACCTTCTCTGCTATTTACGTCACAGCTGTCCTCATCTGCCTTCGTTCCACCCTCCTGCAATGGAACAGCATTCTTTCTAGACAATTAGCTCTTTTTTTAAATTTGAAAGCTAGTTGAGAACTTTACCTGAACAGACAAACAAAATAAAATGAACAGACAACAAATAGCTGTCATTCCAAGCATTTGTGACTGGACTACAGAAAACACAAATGAGGCACTGCCAATATATTGATTCTTCTATGCAAGCAGGTTTCGTATTGTTATTGATTGCTGACGACTGCAGCTCAGAGTGATATTGGGTTTCCGATTAAAGTGCGAGGTCACCAGTTGGTTATGAGGTTGCTTGTTAGCTAATGGTGTTAAGCCAGTGGAACAGGGAAGGTTAACTAAACACCGCTCTCGAGAGCTCAGTTATATAGGAGTAGTTTCCAAATTCCCCATCCGCTCACCTGCTGTTGAACTTCTCAGGGTGCTTTTCTCTCATTAGATGAAAGCGATGGGCGATGGAGGCGTCCTGCAGGAGACAGCAGAAAAGACAACATTACCTACAGAACACCAGTAAAACCTACATACTAACACAGCTTGGTATAGGTCAAATGCTAAGGCAGTGTTGTGCCAACATTAAAAGACGTTACGCCTCAGTAAAGTTCAACCATCCATCGCTTCTTAAATACCAATGCACAAAAAACAAGACCTTCATCCATATTTGTGTAGAAAAACTCTGGCACCAGTAAGGGTCCTCGAGACTTATAGTTTATCATCTGCCCATGTCCAAGAGAGTCCTCGTTGAGGCATATGGTTCAACCCCTTGACTGTTGTGATTTTGACCAACTGTAGTCACCATCATCACTGTATAGACTGCAGACACATACTTTACAACAAAGCCCAAAACAACAAAGGAAAGCCTCAGATGGCTTTTAGAGAAGGCAGTAATATAATGCAGATGTTTGGTGGTGTAACAAAGTTAAACATCAAATGTTAGTGTCCTAATATTCCTGTTGACTTTGTCTTTTGCATTGAAGAGTTACCACTCTATTCAGTCTGCAGGCTGATTGACCTGTGTCCTTGAACTGAAATGATTAGATGATTAAATGATTAGCTGACTGACAGAAAATGTTATTTTAATGATCGGTTCATCCTTTCATTTTCCACACAAACACATTCTCCGGTTCAAGCTTCAATGTGATGATTTGCTGTTTCCATGTTGTGTATGAAAGCGAAGGTAACCAAAGTGTATTTTAGCCAAAACCTCCAGGCCCAAAAAGCAAATTTTCCTTGTAATGTAATTCTCATGGTCATCATGGCTCCTGTCTTGTACTGCAGTAATTCTGTCTAAAGGTGGATGGTAGTGTAAAATAGTAAGCAGAATAGAGCAAGAACTTATGACACAATGCAGCATTGAACAAAAGGCCATGCGTTTATCTGAGCAGGACTCCAGCTGGAGCCAGTCCTCCTCTCCCCATGTTTGACCTCTGACTTCCGGGGCAGAGGTGAACGTAACCCTGATCAGTCACAAGAGCAGCCTCAGTGTGACCTCACTGATAGACAAACAGAAACATCACCTGGGGTTTGTGCTGTCACAACAGCATTATCTATGTTCTACATCTTAAACCATGCAGATTTTTTGTTATTATTTAAAAGGTCAATTTACTTTCTTAATAGAAGAACTGAAATTCAAAGCCCCTTTCAGAAAAACACCTCATCACACAAATGTGTTGGCTATTGTCTCTCACATCTCCAATAAGACTCAAGTCTAAATCGAATGCTGTTATATTTACATAGAGGCTACAGCAGCACCAGAATATCCCCCAAAACTGACTCTACATCATACAACTGCTACAATGTGGAGGGATACACTCAACGTACAGCAGTGTTCTGGACACTCACGATCAGTGAAACGCTAAGCATCCTTAATCTGACTGTAGGCTGAGCTTGACCACAGCTGCTTCTTCTCCACTCAGGCCTGAGGATGTGATCTGTCTGTCACAGATAAAGAAGCCACTGTTCTTTTAGGGTGCAGTAAATTCTGCAGGCAGGGATGCAGAGATTATCTGGACCCTATGTCACAGGAAGTAATATAGCTACTGTAGATGTAATTCCTACATGTGATGGAGATGGTACACAGCACCACAGCATGGTGGATGGAAAGTGTCACTGTGATCGTGGCGTCAGTAATGATGTTAACGTATAAAGGCAGAGTTAAGGACTCTTCCTTTTACTCTGTCATTGTATAATAACATGATCTGGTTCTGCTTAAAGTGCCTGAAAGAGATAAGATAAGTTCATGTGTAACGACAATAGAGACATGAAGTCAAATCCGCAAGAAGTTATAATGAAATATGGAGAAAAAACATTGAGATAAGAGTTTTTATAAAGAAAACATAACTGGTAGGTACAGTTACAATAAAAATCTAATTTCTGTTTCAAATCCATACTCGTTACATGTGGAGACAGGAACTACTGAAGGACTCTAATTATACAAATAGCTCATCCTGATTCAGTGATCACATATGCAGCAACTGATTAGCCTTCAAATTCAAACCGTTTTAACAGCCTACACAATTAAACTAACTGGCCCTTAATCAAGTAACGTCATTTAATAGAGGACAACAGTACACTGATCATTTTTCATGTATCTTTAGGAGACATACTTTGTTCCTTACATTATTTTTATATGGATGCTGGTGCTTTTTTCACACCACACAGAACATGGCTCATCCACTAAGGCTATAATTTTGTCATTTTCTACTTATTCTGCGACAACACTTAGATATGCTGAAGAAAATGGTGTCTATGCATGTGTAATTTTAAGGAAATTGAAGGCCTCATAATTTCATGTGTCAAGTAAGAAAAGGTTCAAATTGTACTTTTCAGTCATGGTGACATTTAGTCATTTGGCTTCGGTCCACAAATCAGTAAAAGTGCTTCATTTTCAGAGGTCTTGCTCACCTCACCTTTGAATTTTGATGTTCACTAATTCTCTCCTGATTAACTTAAGGCTAATATACGTTCATACACAATTAGTATATACTATAAAATATAAAGCTGGAGAGACGCGTACTCTGCTAATGCTGTTATTATAAATAGCAATTTTGTACATTCTATAACAAAAGAAAGAAAAATGTGGAACAACAATAACAAGAAATATAAATGACACAATGTGAGAACCTTAAACTTTAAACACACAGTGTACTAATATTACCAACCTGGCTGGCTATTACGTGTGAAGCTCCCAATAGGATATAATAGGGAAACTTCTTTTTAAGAGGCAACAAGTACTCCTTGTGTCTACTTCCTGTGCGTGTGTAACACATGCTTTCTTTCATTTCATGGCAGAACTAGGGCATCTTGGTCAGAAAATGTATCCATTATACCATCCTTTTGTGATATGTGCTTGTAAAAGAGGGTGTGTATTTACACCAAAGTCTTGCATCACGCAAATCTTGACAGGCAAAAGCCCCTGTGATGAAGCCTGGCACCCTGCCTGCCTGTGCAGGTGTTTCAGGGCTCTGCAACAAGGAGAACGGAAGGTTGTGACAAGACAGGTGGACAATTATACATCCACACATCCTCGCTTGTCACCCTGTAGCTCCACCGGTGCTATCGACCCGCTCAACGCACCTCCTCAACCAGGCGCTGTGGCGATGTGCTGAGATCTCACAGCATCAGCAAATATCAGGTCTTAAAATAGAGCTGCATCTGCTGCTTTAACAGGCCGAGAATTTGATACTGGAACCCAAGGGAGCGAGGAGACATCAAAAGTGAACCACTTTTCTGCAATGATCTCGAGACACAAGAGACTGAGTCTGCCCACAGAGATCATTCTGAAAAGCTGATTCTCATGGCAAGGTGACTCATCACAACAACAAGCATACATAAAAGAAGGAAGCACGGGACAATGCAGGAAGCGTGAGTCGTTTGCCCGAGGAGCCTTGGTCACGCGTGAACAAACCAGGGAGTTGTGTATTACTGCTTTGGTACAGCGCGGACAGCGTGTCCAGCACAGCGTGTGAATCGACTCAGACAATGACACAAAGAGGCCGCAAAGCTTTCCAAAACATGGCGGGCTGTTTCATGTCACTAAATGTGCTCTCAGTCCCCTGCTGCAGGCAACCACTGACCAGCCCCACGTTTGTGACCTGTCCCCCTGAAAAATCAGGCTGTAACAATATGTGACATTTGTCGTTGCCTATCGCTGCCCGTGTGATGAAGGTTGTTTTGATCTTGCCATTTGAAGTTTTGCACACGGTGTGTGTGGGGGGGAGGGGAGGCGCTATTGGAAGAGTGATGTGAAACGTATGAACGGAGAGGGGAGAGAGACAAACAACAACAAAAAAAAAACAAAAACAGTGGCTGGAAAATGTCACCTCAGTGGGACCCACAGCAGCCACTGGACAAACAGGTTGTCAATTCACCCCTATTGTATTTCACTGGCCTGTGGTAAGGGACTTGGTTAGCTTAATGTCAAAGAGAAATGTCATAGGCAGCCTCGAATCTCTCAAACTACTTGACTGTGTTTTACTATATTACATATCAAATATGATTTACACCAACATTTCCTTTACCAAAGAACTTACATGCCTACATACCGCTGTTATTATGGAAGCCCATTTCTAGCAAAAAAAGAAAAAAAAAAACACTAACTATTTGACATGATAAAATTGCTAAGGGAGTAAGTTAAAATTATGAGATAATAATTTAAACAACTTACTGTCTCATAAATTTTAACCTGATGTGACATAAATTTGAATTAGCATCTCTTAATGTTGACATATCTCATATTTCCTACTTTTTTATTATGCTTACATTTTCAATGTCTATTTTCTTCTTCTTTTTTTGTTCTTCTGTTTTGTTTTGTTTTTTTACTTTTCCAAACAGAAATATATGGAGCCCCTAGAGGAACGTGGGCAAAAAAATCAACAACAAAACTTTCAGCGTCTTGCACTAGAAACTGCTGAGTGTGCATAGAGTACCTGGACACCACAGACTTGCTATGTTTTTGCACACATTGAGTTGAATGACGAGATCATTTACCTGATCATCCATTAGTCGGTTGATGACACTATCAGGTATATGTCACATTTTCAGTGTATATATCCACCTCTGCTGCCATTTTTCCCAGATCTTCAGGGTAAAAGGTAACTGAAAGAGTTTCTTAGGGGCTCCGTAGAAATAGAATGCCATATGAAATACAAACACATACTGTCTTGTTTTTTTTTTTTTTTTTTTTAAAGAGTACGTTATAAGGTATAAGGTAGTACTTTTCTTTGAGTAAACTATCTTTCTACCCATCCATCTGTTATTGTGTGTCTAAACAGTAGATGACAGGAGAGTGTATATGAGAATGAAACAACCAGAACTTGGATTTTTTAAATTTTAAAGTCTGCTAAAGAAAAAAAAAATGCTATCAAACGCATGAACAGATGAAAGATCATCGAGTGTCTAAAGTCATATTAATTTAATTTATTTAGCTCAATTTCACAAATCACAAATTGCCTAAAGGGGCTTTGCAATCAGTCCAGTATACAACAGTTTCTTTTAAAGAGGCCGTGTTTTATTTCTTGCATCTTGTGTTTGTGCTCGAGGATATGGGAATCACGATACACATTCCTGCCAAAGTATTTGCGACATACCACTGATGGGCAGCTGATGGCACTAACTTGCCAAGAAATGTAGCAATATGTCAGCAAAGACAATGAAGAAGACATGAATTTAAAAAATGTCGGTTTGAAAATATTTTCAATAATGAACTTTGCCAATATTTTATGAGAAGGGCCAGAATATATTTTGAGACTTAGGATACAAAGTGTTTTTTGGTGAGAAAGATGGGATGTAAATGTAATTTTCTTTTTTTGTGTGTTTGTGCTTCTCACTGGTTTGAAGTGGGCGGGGCTTTGTGAAGGTGAAACAGTTTTTGAGGATTAAACTCTTCATGAACATTACCTAAAGATTTTTTTGTTGTTGTTGCTTATTTAGTCATGAATACTTCATGTTACAGAGACCTACTTAAGATCTAAAGCCAGATTTTCAGGGGCTCTAAAGTCTGTCTAGGTGTGTGTGAATGTGCTCGTGTGTCCACGTGTCTGACCATGTGTGTGTGTTTTTGAGTGTCGTTCCTCCTGTCTTTAAGACCAGCCAGGTGTCACTCAGCACGGTCATTCATTACTGTGGTAACCTGGCCTGAACCTGGCAGGCGCTTACTTCCTGTCACTGATACTTCCCCTGACCTTCAGTCCGTGCCAGCGCTACTCCATCTCTCTCTCTCTCTCACTCACACACACACACACACACACACACACACACACACACACACACACACACACACACACACACACACACACACACACACTCTCATTTTATATGCACACTTTCTGTTCCTTGTGGCTTCGCCTGCTTTTGTTAAGGACAGTGTTAAATGTAAAAGGGCCTTTGACTGAGCACACCTACCCTTAGCCTCCCATAAAGAATTGTCAGGGAATAACTGTGACACCTTCTTACTTTAACAAAACCATGAAAAATTCTGATGTGACTCAACTCGTGAAGCATCCCAGAGGCGCAGAGGCAAACACTTTCCAAACACTCGCGAACCACTGCAGAGATCTGAGTTCAGCTCCCCTCAGCAGTGCCTCCTTATAGCAACTTAACTTGTTGAATAATTGCCCAAGTCATTTTCACATAGAAGTCACAACGGCAATCATATCAGGTCAGACCAAGGAATATTTCCATAATGTTTTCTGAACCAAACGGTGTCAGACTAAGGACTGCAGCGGCACAAGTTGAAAGATGCAGACAGAGTAAATGTCTTGTACTGCCTTCTAAAATCATTAATGAATTTATCTCCATTTCCTCTTATTCACAAAATCAATTTAGTAAAACAGGAAAACACTGAAAGAGCCAATTTGAAGTTCTTGTTAAGTTGCCATTCTTCTCATATAGATCAGTCAATGAAAATCATTGTTCCCCTCCTGGTGTGACACTCCTCATGTCTCCCTACAGTTAATTGATAAGGAAATGTATGAATGATGGAGCCTGTGAAAGAACAAAAACACTCTTCCTCCCAGCAGCAGTTCATTCACAGGTGCTCTCTACCTGTCTGACTAGGTCTAAATATTGCATTAACATGCAGCTCTTTCTGTAAATGTCCTGCCACGTCTGAATAAAGCCCTAAAAGTCACCTCTGGATGACAAAAAGCCACCACTTCACCATAATGACAGAGCTAACAGTGTTATGTATTACAAAGACCTATGTCTGATAACACGGCTTCTACGGTGTGGAACCAGATGTTCTTTTTGGGCTGATTCTGACAGTTCTGTGTATTCCTTTTCTGTGCCAGAACATTCCAATACTGCTGTTTCACTGCCTTATCAGTCCTAAAACTTGAACTTGCCTCATTGTGTCACTTGATGCTGATCACTGCATCTCTGTGGCTGTACCTCCTTGTATCGCAGAAATGCATGACATGGCATTCTGCTGCATCCTGTACCTGAACTCAGACACAGGCCCAGAAATGACAAGACATTCGTTGTTGGTGTTACTTTCAGACTGGAGCAATAGAATGTATTCATTGCACCGTAACAATATAGTATGAAGACGTCCTTAGCACCACTGACTGAGAGCACTGCTGTCAGCACAGCCAGGACCAACAGTACATGATTTCCTTGGTAAAAGCTCTGGAGAAGAACCAATCAGCACTCGGCTCATCTTCTTCTACATGTGTACATTCAGTGAATGTGAATGTGAGTGGCACCTCAGCTGGGCCTTGCACTTTATGAGTGGGACAAAAAAAATGTGCAACAACAAATGTAAAAAAAAGGTGCATCCTCAAGCAGTTACTTCTATGTTCTCTTTTAAAGCTCTTTACCCTGGATGAGGTGTGAATGAGCTTTCTGCTGGTTTTGACAATAATCCTTGTTAATGCTGTGACTGCAGAGTGCAAATGTTGGAGGAGCACAGTGGGACAGAGAGACTAAGAAGGAACACATAAAGTTAAACTAAGAGCAAATTTTGGAGGTTCCATCTTTGTGAGTTTTGTCCTCGGCAGTTCTAAGTTCATGACTGGTAATCAGTTGTATGCACAGGCTGCAAGGACTTTACTGTTGGTTTGGATATAAGGCTCTGTGGTGCGATGTTGTTCTGCTAGTGTATATGTTGATTTGTTATTGACTTTATTTAGTTATTATTATGTAATGTTCATTCATTTACTATTTCTATCATATAACAAAATCATCATATAACAGTAACATTCAGAGTACACTTACCTGACTAACTAGTACTTTTCCTCGAGTATAATTTTCTAGTTTCTGTCCCCGATCATATCACACTGATCATTTGAATAAAAAAAAAACTACTGTGTGACAGCTACTAAAGAGACCTTGTGGTGAGCTCGTTCAAGAACAAAAATGTTTTCTTAGCCTACTGTAATCCTATCTGCTCCAGGATTCAAGAGGGCTGCTGTAATGTCTGCAGTGAGCAGCATTAACCCCTTCATGTTAGTTGCCCCAGTGCAACTTCTGCCTATCAAGTGAAAGAAGCATCTAGCGACTTATATGTCCATCAGAAGAGGGACAGGACAGTCTACACCAGGGGTCGGCAACCCGCGGCTCCGGAGCCGCATGCGGCTCTTTCATCCTTATACTGCGGCTCTGAGTGGCTTGGGAAAATAAATTACTAAAAAAAAAACCTAAGTATTTAATTGAAGTGTATTTTATTTGTGTTAGTTCTTTAATATTTTAGTCCTAGATTGGAAGATTATTGTGATCTTGACATATTAGAATAAATATATTTTATTGTTTTTCGTCGCTCAAAATAAACGTCATACTCGCGAAAGCCGGTATAACCTTCCAAGACCGGACAAACTCGTGTTTGAAACATGGAATGCCATCCCTGACACCTACATGAACATGAAGACATATTGGAGTCCTGTCGATCTTCAGATCCACAGCTATTCTCCACCATGAACTACATTAAAAACAAACACCGCTCACGCCTCACAGATGACAGCTACAGTCCTGTGTAAAGATGAGAGTGACGTACTGCCCCGATGTGCAGACGCTGTGCGCAGAGGTTCAGGAGCAGAAGTCCCATTAACCAGGTTGAATAAATATTTATGCAGATATTTTGCAAATATTTATTTTTCATTGTTTAGTGACACAGTGCTTTCTTCCCCAATTTATTTTTTAAATTCAGGTCAAGGCTCCGCTACATGCTCTGAAAGCCCAAAGGCGATATAAGGATGACGGCTCACTGCATTTTTTTTGCTTTTGTTTGCTACATGGATAATTTAAGTTCAGCTTTTTAATGTATTTGAAAGAGACATTCAGACATTCTATTATTTTTTCAAGAATTCAAAATGTTCAAAATGTGTTCATTCCATAGATAAAATTTAATTTTCTCTGTAGCACTTCGTGGATTTCATAAACAACACACTTTAGTTGTTTATACAAAGTGAAAAGGTAAGAAAAAGCAATATATACAGTGTTATCTTCATTTTAGATAAGATGATAGCCCATCTTCAAAAGGGTAAAAGCACTAATAAGTGTACAGCTGGGGTGAACCCCGAAGCATGAAAGGGAAGTTGTTGTTTTTTTTAAAATATTTTTTCTTTCTATTTAATAAATGCGTTCATAAATAAAGTCATTTTAGATGTCAAAAAGTATTTGCGGCTCCCAGTGTTTTCTTTTCCGTGGAAACCGGATCAAATGGCTCTTTCGGTGTTAAAGGTTGCCGACCCCTGGTCTACACCCTCCTGGCCAGTGGCAAAGTCAGGGATTGCGGTTCACATTAGGAAATGGCCATTAACAGGAGGAATCATCTTGCAGGGCACAAACACCCGCAGTCATGTGCATTCAAGTGCACGCACGTACACATTTACACCTGTGCTCCCATCCACAGAAAGTCCTGGGCAGAGACACGCACTGCAGAGGGATCAGCTTCCTCACTGCAACATGAGGTGGCATCTTTAATGGCTGCTGACATGGTGTGATTTCCTTCTCTCAAATTCCTCTCGCAAGATTCTTTCCAGGCTGTGGGTCAAGTGAAAGCACTGATACCGACCCACATATGTTCACAGATGGTTACATCTGCTGCCGTTATTTGTTAATGTGCAGTTTTTATTATCCAACAGAAAGCGTACTTAAAGACGGAAGCTTTAAATGTCTTGTACATTATGAAGCTTGAAGAGGAGGTTTCACACATACTCTCATTGCTATCCTGTCTGTTTAATGTGGTGCTGCCAGCCCCCACACTGAGCCCACTGCTCAGTGCATCTTTAGACAGCCAGTTGCTGCTGCCAATAGCACAATGGCTGAACCTACTAAATCCTCATCCTTCATAGAGATGATACATATAAGTATAGGTATGCTTAATGCTAATTCCCAAATAAAAAATATTTAGACTTATAACGCGTAAACAGAACCCTGGCAATCAATAAAGTCTTATCTCATCTAAAGTATGGGAATAAATTGAAACAAAAATGACTTTCTGATTTACAGTTCTGAGTGCCTTGGCTGAGGTGGCCGCATGCTCCACGCCGTGTCATCCACAATTAAGGCAGCGAGATAAAGGACAGATGACTGGAAGCTTTCAGATTTGGCCTTGCCAGCCTCCTGTCTCCATGGCAACCAAACCCTGAGTAGCAAGGTCTGTGATGGGATGGCAGGAAGTGCAAACCCTGTATGGTTAGTAAACCAGATTTGAGGGTTACTAATGGCTACATCATTGGCGTGAGTCAGAGATCGGTTTGCTCAGGTGTCGTGTGCACCCAGATACTCTGCCATCTGTCACTGTGGCTCTTGGAGGCGCAGCGATCTGTCGCTTTGTTTAATGGCCGTGCCACATTGGAGTGTTGTCAGAACCTGAGGTAAACACTTTCACACAGAAACCTTAAAGGAAAAAGCTGGTGTTATTCTAATCTTTTCTTACTGTCAACAACAAATCCCATGTAAAGATGAAAACAGCAATGTGTGAGTCAGCTTCTAAATACTCAACTTCCCGACCCTGTCTTTAAATTTCAACTCAGAATCTACATCTTTAAACATGTGTCACAAGAAAACAGCTTCATTTTGTAAAGACTGTGATGTTGTGGACTATTTTCAGCCAGAGTTTAATTTGCATTTTGAGTGGTAGTAAGTTTTTCGCAGCAGGAAGGTGGGATTGACTTAACAGTGTGTGTGTGTGTGTGTGTGTGTGTGTGTGTGTGTGTGTGTGTGTGTGTGTGTGTGTGTGTGTTTGTGCGCGTTCTTGGCAATGACGTGACCCAGTGCAACATGTTTTGCTGTGTTTTGATCTGTTTATGGACAACAACTGAGCTCTATCATAGTATACTGCCATATGCACTCTATCATTACCATCAGCATTCCATACCCACTGCTGCTACACTCAGCACACATACACGTATGCATATTTTCTGTTGATCTCCTACAAGTGCCTATTTAGATTCAAATTCCTGCTACCTCTACTGCCTAATTTATTGTGTCCTTTTCCAGATTTTATATATTTTTATTTTCTATTCTATTTTATACTTTGTATTCTATATTTAACAGTGCAATATATGAGAATGCGATGGAGATGCCAATTTCCCGGAGGGAACCTCCCAAAGGGATTAATAAAGTACTCTGTCTGTCTGTCTGTCTGTCTGTCTATGGCACAGAGTGACATCTATGATGCTTTGAATGCACAGAAAATGTAGCTTGTTGCTGGGATGAAGTCATCAGTGCTTGTGATCTTTTCATGAGACTTTTGTTGACAGCAATATATTATATATATAGATTGTGGCAAGATTTATTTTCTAGGTTTGCTTCATCTATTATTAGTTTGTTTGCCGTTGAAGAAGTGTTCAAATAATATTTTTTCATAACAGTATCAATTATACAAAAGATAAAAAGATAAAAAGTAGTCTTTTTAAAGAATGGTCTTTTGACCTTGCCCATTTTGTTCGATTCCACTGAGTGGCAGTGAATGAAGCAATGAAGAAAAGGAATGCGAGCTAGTAAACAAGGATGTACACAATGCAGGTCTCAAACTGCCTTTGCAGTGCTTTATGAGGAAGGACATGGCTCCAACACATTCTTTACACCACAAGGTCTCACAACATGCATCATGGTGAGAAACAATGAATGTAAACGTAACTTTTTTTTGCTTACAAGAATTCTCCACCTTTAACTTCGGGCTGAAAATCAGTTTTTTGCTAAAATTGCTGATTTAAAGTTCTGAGACTATACACACACACACAGCATCCCTGCAAACCTAACCCTGGAGTGCTCTCCTGCAAGACTAATGTTGAGTGTAAAGTCTTGACGCTTTATGATCTTATGATGTATTTTGTGTATGAAAACCGTAACTACAGTCATCATGTAAATAAAACGAAATAAAAAGTGCAATAGTAAAGGTGGAGTTTCTTTCAAGCTCCATTATGTAAAAAGTTGTAAATCCAAAAAAAGTATCATACATAATGTAAATGTAAGTAGCTCCTCCCAATTTCTGAGACGAGTGTATCTGATGATACAATGTTAATACACAAATCAATAGTAAGAAATGAAAGAGCGCGGCTCCCTGCTGACACACTGACAGGGAAAACAGTAGACAGCAAGCTTCTTATACAATGCATGCATGGACTGTGAGCTGATGACTGTGGAGTTCATTTAAATGACGATGAACTGTTGTGGTGCATAGTTTGACAGTTAAACTGTAGCCTCACATTCACTCTTCTGTGGCTGCAGTATTGCCATGAAGAAGCACCAGGTTTCAATGACTTGAAGAGGGGACACATCCAGTAATTGACTAAACTGAAGCTAAATCAGCAGAGCAGCACCACGATAACTTCATGAAGGCCTTGTTTGTCACCTCTGAATAAATGTCCCTGAGCCTTTATGCAAGTGTCTCCATCAGGACAAGATAAAAAAGGTTGCTTAGCAACTGGAACCTGGCAGCGTGTCTCTTTCCTCCAACTAAAAGACAAAACCTGGCCAAGAGGGAGCTGAAATTCACTGATGAATCTACTAATTGCCTGTGTCCACAAAGACCAAATAATCTTTTTCACCATGCTGTTACTGTAACAACTATGTCTCAGTCAGACAATTTGGGGGGCACGATTTTTACGTCTGATAACTGTTAATTGAAATTGAAAATTCAAAATTAACAAAACTGATGCTATTTTACTATTGTATGTGTGTCTGTGTGTGTGCATTCAAAGGTATTACTGAGATTAGATAGTGAGGTGAGCTTGCTATGTCTTTACTTTGTTGCTAAATTGTCCTTCTTTTCTACAATAACTGATGGGAAAAATGTTTTCACTCAAGACTTGGAGTTGGTTGGTATCAAATCACATAGACTTTTTTTTTGTAATACTCCATAATCAAGTAAAATAGTTTCGGTCAGCCTGCTTAATTGTAATTTCGTTATAGCTGATACAGCTAAATACCAATACCATGTTGGTAAATGGATAATTAATTGATTTTGTTATTATTTAGTTTTGGTTGGAAGACCATCTTGAATAAATCTTCGTGAATAAATGCAAACCATAGTATGGATTTCTTTCCTCTTTAAATTTGATCAATTAGTATCCAAACAGAAAATGTATGATAAAATGTAAATCTGTAGTCACAGGTGATGTTATTCTCTCCATCAGTTTCCTTACCACTCCGATAGAGAAGTAGTTGTTGACGATGCTGTAGGGGACAGGGTCTCCTTTCTCCTCCTTGTCATCAGGGACGATGTCTATGTTCCAGCGGTCCAGCACTACCTCTGTGCTGTGTTCAATGTCCCGAAGGAACTTCAGCAAGCTGCCACCCTCGTAGCCTGTCGAGAATAGCCAGAGCGGAGGGTGCAATGGGTAAAAACACAAGCGAATGTACAGGTAGAAACAACAGAAAGGATATATAATATGCTATAAAGCCCACCCCTTTTCACTTTTGTGTACTTGGTTTGCTCCACTTAGTCCAGATCAGTCAGAGGCACTTGTGTAAAGGAATTGACCATTTCTAGGTAAGGGTGACCCATTTCAATTTTGGCAGAAAAAGCGGCAAACAGTATTGTTTTGAGCGGGGTCAGCAGAGTCAGAGTGATAAGTGACAGGTTTGATTTCCACGCTGTACACCTGCATGAACAGGATTACATGTGCATGAGCCAGTCATTGTTAATCATTTTGCAAACAGCTGATGCTCATCATCCAATACAAGCGTGATTTCAGGGCTCTGCCTGAAAGAACACAATGCTTCTTTAAGAGACATCATTAGGCCACAGCAGGCAGTAATACTGTAGAAAATAAAGTCATGAAGAAATGGTTTGGTGTGGAAGAACCTGACAGGCCAGCACAGAGCTCCGAGCTCAACTCACACACATTTGGGGTGAGCTGGAACACTCACTGAGGAGAAGCCAATTTGATTTAGTTATTTACTGATTTTAATCAGTGGTTCCTGAAATTATTGTTTCACCCAATCCACATTTGAACTCCTACATTACACTGGTGAAATGGTAATTATATGGGTTCCAACACGAAACACAATGGCGCCGATTAGGTTGCCATTTCATAGAGACCGCCACCCCCACCACCTCCGAGCCCAAAACACGGCCCAGGCCTGACAGCACCCTGGGGAGCTCTCTGGGATTGCTCCGCAGCTGACAGCCTGCTTCAGCAGCCAGGCATCTTAATAGCGATCAGAGGCGGAAGTATGTTCCAAGGGTGTCACGAGGGCGTGAGGCATTAATGAGTACCATTACACTGGGAGCATCATGTGTGAAATATGAGCATGTTTGCATATACACATTCTCTGACATACTGGTACTCTTAAGAAATAACAGCAATTACAGAAGAAACAATTTCCTTTTCATGTAAAAACAATTGGCCATCTCCCACTGGATCCCTCACCGCGTTTATCCTGAAAGCATGCACACACTCTTACAAACGTATATAAGCCGTGCATCATACACACTGAGTATCACACACTAAAAAGCCCTCTACATATGACATCATAAGACAGATTTTATCACAGTCATCAATTTAAACACAACAAACTGCTTAGTGGCCAGTCTGAGACAGTCTACAGCCTTGCAGCTAGTTGCTCTGTGAAGCTTTACTGAAGCACAGCAAAGCTTTGAGCTTTGTGGTCACACTTATATTCTCAATGTAACAATGGTACATGTTGAGAAGAGACAGGTATGTTCACCATGTTCACCGTCTTAGTGAAGATTTGCTAATTAGCATGAAACATAAAGTATGACTGATAGAAATTTTAAAAAGTCATCACTTATTTTTCTAATTCATCCTGAGAGGGACATGAATGTGAACTAAAGCTCATGGCAACCCATCTGACAGCTGTCAAGATATTTCTCTAGAAGTAAAAAATATCAACCTGTTGGCAACGGAAAACTCAGGGGACCAGCAAAGTCAGTAGGGTTCATCCTCTGGGGACCATGAATGTCAGGTAAAAAATTGTGCTAATACATTTTGTGAATGTTGAGATAAAATGTTTGTGATGACCCTGAGTAGAATTCATCCTTTGGGGAATATGAATGCTTGTAGAAAACGTCATGTCGATCCATAAAATAGTTGCTGGGGTATTTTGGTCTGGACCAAAGTGGTGGACGAACCGACTGACTGACATCATAATCATCCTGAGGGCCACCTCATCAGTGTCCCTGACTGCTCACCTCCACATACAGATGAACCCTGCTTATCCTGTCTGCTGAGATAAATATTCATCAGGCTAAATGGCCACAAAGACTCCAGCTCATACATCAGTGTTTTTTTCTGTGGAAGATGATCTATTCAACAAAAGTCCCACAGCCCCCCAGGCCTGGCAGCTTATTGACAAAATATCATTCATAAGCCTGGGTAAGTGCTCTGCTGGTCCTCCAACAGCAACAATCAAGCAGTCATAAGCAGACATTCTAATTACTGGCCCAAAGTACTGCAACAAATCAATGGCTGGCAGAGGATTTTAAGCAGAAGTGCTTTGCATATTAACAGTTTTCAATTTGACACATAAGGGCTCCCACTCTCGTCTTCCCATTTTTCATTTCCCAAAAACATACACAAACACGCCTGCCTTGTATTCTAGTATGCAATGGAGACCTTTCCTGAAACTACAGTCATTCCTGAAGTGCTCAAATGAATCTGAACACAGTGCTTAGGCTGAACCTTTACAGATAATCTGATATCTGTATTATTCCATTTGTGAATCATTTTATAAACATTTCCCCAAATTCCATCTTCTTCCATCTTTTTAAACTTTGGAAATAGAAGACTTAGAAATAAGACTCTGTGTATTTGAACAATGTTTGGCTTGGATTTAAAAATAAGTTAGTATGTAACACTATGTCTACTGTAACTTAAGACAGCATTAAATCTGTCTAAAGGAAATACTTTTTAACTGGTTCAAAGTGTGTTGTGGGCCACTAAACAACACTGTGAAGAGTCATATTTGACTGGCATGTGCTGCTCTGGCTTGATTTTACTCTTCACTGTACTTAAGTTTATATTATATTATTATATTATATTACCATAATGCACTATACCATTACCATTAGCAGAACCATATCCACTGCTGCTATTACTTTGTACACACTCAGGTACACACATTCAAATTTCTGTTATCTCTACTGCCTAATTTATTGTGTCTATTCTTTGAGTTTATATTTTATATTCTATTTTATACTTTGTATTCCATATTTTTAAACAATATATGAGAAGCGATGGAGATGTCAATTTTCTGGAGGGAACATCCTGAAGAGATTAATAAAGTACTCTGTCTGTCTGTCTGTTAAGTTTCACAATTGTCTACACAGGGATGGACGCACTGTGAAAGAATACAAAAAACACACACACACGGATGATGAAGTGAGTGCCTCACCTCCTCCCCAGCGTAAGCAGCGTGCCAGGTCGTTGCCTGTGCCCAGAGGGAGGATGGCCACAGGGGGGTGCCTGGCAAAGTTGGCCTTATCTGCAAAGGCAAAGACAAACAAATCAATCTTGACACAACAGCACCTAAGTTCGAAGAAAATTCTGATTTGATTGCAACATGGGTCTTTCATAGTTTGAGCTATTGTCTATATTGGTTGTAATAACTTTATAATATTATGATAGTAAACTAATTGCAGCAATGTGGGAATGTGACAAAATTGATACAACAGAGCCTGATGGGGCAAGAAATGCAAGTGGCTCGCCAGGATGTGACGAAACCAACTATTTAGTCATGTGTCTGTCACTATATTGGGAGGTAAAATCAAATTGGAGTACACCTGTAATGTCCTTAATAACCTGTTTCTGCCTCCTGCTCTTGTTTGTTTGCCCCATCTGACTTCTTTTTAGCCATTAGAGATCTCAGTAATTAACTTTGCTGGTGCAATTTTATCATAACCCCGAGACAACATGGCCCAAAGCTACTGATTGTAATTGCGTGATATTCCAGTCATTAGAGAACAGAATCTGTGTACCTATACAGTCGAGGATCCAACCCACAGTGCCGTCACCTCCACAAGCAAGCACCCGGAAATCAGGGACGTCATGGAAAAAGTTGAGCCTGAGAGGACAGAAGATCCAGCAGATTTAACCATACACATAAACACATACAGAAACAAGTGTTAAAAAAAGGGATTGTTTTCCCTTTTTCTGTGTATTATTTTTTCAAGCTGTGCTCACTCCACTCCCTTCCCTACAAACCGTGGTCACAGAGTGGTCACAGAGCGTGTGCCCTTCAAAGGGACCTTTAATGTGTGTTGGGACAAAGGTGTCGACAGCAGCTTTCATCTCTCTCCATCATGAGACAGCTGCATACAGGGTAACGACCCCTTTCACACCAACCACCTGGTCCTGCACAATAGTGGCAATAGACCTTCTAAACCCTGTCTACATCTCAAACTGAATAATATGCAGGTTGTGCATTGAATGCTTATTCGGTTTTATAGGTAGTGCTTTGCTCTTATGATGTGGTGGCACTGAAAAAACTCACTCAACATTAAAGGGTATATGTGGCAGTATATATGATTCTATAGTTTTCTGACTGTCAACAAATGCCATGAAAAGAACAAACCTAGCACTGAATTGATCCTGCTAACAAGTATTTCCTCCCATGTATCACCAAAGCCTGATGATCATATTCCTCTATGCGCTACAGCCAGACCAAAAACTATTTAAAAACATATCAATAATTCACACAGTTTGACTGGGAGACATGTTTGATGAATGTCACAGTGAACATGGGCGCTGTTCTTTATTCTGAGTCGACGCACTGTTTGGCTGCTGCCATAAACACTCATGACAGCACCAAATCGACAGCTGAAAATATTTCCCAACAAAGCTGTTTACTGCTATTGAAGCCACACTTACTAAAAACTAAAGTGCCCAGCTGTTTCAGGAAATGGTCAAGGAAAGTTAGAAAGTAATGAAAGGTGCACTTCAGCCAGATGTGAAAAAAATGTAGCCCTCCTATTTATTTGGATGAGATCAGTCAAAAGAAGTTTAGCCTAGTTCAACTTTTGCTGAGACTGTAATGCAACATCATTAGGCAAGACACTGTCCCCATGATGACTTTCAAAAGTTTAAAATCTTTGATAGACCGTGCTGTGCTCTGGCATCTGATAAGCCTTCATACAACCCCAATTCTCAAAAGTTGATAAAATCAGATTTTGATGGTTTGCAAATCTTTTTAACCCCATATTTATTTATAAGACAACATATTGAGTGTGAGAAATCTGGGGGCACTGATGGTGGGGAAGTTGGGGGATGTTCCTCCAGATGTTTTTTTTTCTGCATTATCCAACTTTTCCAGGGTTTTGTTGTCCCTGCTGTAGCTTTTTTGAGATATGTTGCTGGCATCAGATTTCAAATGAGCATTTTTTTTTTATAGAGCAATACAATTTTTCAGTTTGAACATGTGATATGCAGTCATTACACTTTTTTCAATTAAATATAGGAGTTAAATTTGCAAACCATCAAAATCTGATTTTATCAACATTTTACACAGTGTTTTAACCTTTCGTGAATTTTCTTTTTGGAATAGCCTCCTCAATTTTTGCTCTGTCTTTTCAGTGATCCACTCGTATGAAAGTAGGTGGCGATTATTTCTGGATCAGGTCAGATAA
The DNA here is from genome assembly GCA_037975185.1 of Centropyge bicolor. NCBI lineage: Eukaryota > Metazoa > Chordata > Actinopteri > Pomacanthidae > Centropyge > Centropyge bicolor. Next base: position 182,864 of record JBBMOC010000070.1, read on the forward strand.
TGCTGAGGCCATGTGGAAAACAACCCTCTCTAATGGGCATGTACAGAAACTACACCAACATGCACTCGCAGTGGGGATTTCCACAACACGCAGCTGTGTATCGCATCAAAACAAAACTCTTCCATGTCAACATAAAATTTTAATTAAGCCACCTAATCCTGACTGTTTGTGGCTATGCTTTATGTATGACAGCTTAGGGGAGACATGTGCATCAACAAAGAGCCAAATGGAGGTTCGCATTAATGGAAGGGCTGAAACAATGTTTGTAATGACTGAAAGTACAAGGAGGAATTGCATTCCCTAAACAAATTACTCCAAGTAAGCTGCCTCTCACCTCAAAGCCTGCTGAGCCTGTTGCTAGGGAGCCCATGGTAACAGTTGTGGAGAGTTCAGCTCAGAACAAGTTAACCCTCTGTGTGACAGCACACCTTCTTTCAGCTCTGTGTGCTGTGTTTGCTTTTATGCATGTGATTATATTCACTTGTTCATACGGAAGAGCCTCTCAGCAGCATCATCACAACAAAGGCCTCTGAACTCACATGTGTGTTAGTGGACTAACAGACCAGTACATATCCAGTCCATATGCAAGACAGTGTTGAACAGGACAGGCTTCTTTATTGATAATTGCATAATTACTGACAATCCCAATTACAACCAAATGTTCTTGGTATAAGACAAATAACCAAACTAAGGGTGATCAAAAGTGACTTTATTACAGTATTTTAGCCTAGAAGTGATGAGTTTTAAGGATCCCTTTTAAAGCCTATTAAATAAACAGATGAACTGTTCATCACTTCCAACAAAAACTCTGCTTAGTTGAGAAAGTTTTCTCACTCTAATGCCCTTAAAATACTATGAATAAAGGTTGAGTCCCAGATCACGATATTGATATTGTTTCCGGCGTTCAATGTCACATCAGGGTAACACAGTTATGCCACATGTATTATCCACAGCATCCTCCCCTAAGGCCTGATTGTGTCATTTGGTTGCTTTTCCTACAATGGACTCTCGAGGGCAGCAGCTAGTCATGACTGAGAGAACACAGACTCTCTCCTCCCTTGCACGGACAAGGGAGGAGAGAGAGTCACGTAAATGAAAGTGAAAGGACGGTGAAGAGAGTGCTTTACCTTCAAGGTAAAGCATTTACGACCCTTGAGCTGTGTATGGCCTTTTTCTTCCATGAATGGCTGACAGGCGCAGCAGCAATCATTTCAGAGTACAAGCTGTGCTCAGCTCTGACATGTGTGAGCGTGTGCGTTTGTCAAGAGGTCAAATGCAGCAACAGCACAGCAGAAATGCTACGCTCCCTTTTCTCCTTCACCGACATCCATGGCATGTTAGCTTGATGTGAGGAGAAGCGGTGGGCTGACAGCAGAGCTTCCTCACTGAGAAATAACTAACTGTATTTCTGCTCTATATTCTTCGTTCTGAAATACAAACTCCTGATGCAGCTTAAAAAAACAGTAAAAAAAAAAACCTGCAAAGTTACTATTGCACAAGGGCAGTGTGTTGAGTTGGGACCCCTGTTAATTGTACACTGCTGATCAGCTCACTCTCCATCTTAAGAACAGATGAATGAAGAGAGACTGGAGGGACTAAAGGTGTCACATTGTCATCCTCTAAGTCTGCCATTTTGTTTTGCTGAACTTAAACATTACAGCGTTATGTTCCTTTCAGAATTTTGTTGCCAGAAACAACTTGGTCACAAATAGCTAAATAGCCTGTTCAGTCCATACCATCGGCCCCTTCTGAACAGACATGTTCAACAAAAGCCCTTAAAAAAGGAACTAACGAGAACACAGCTGCTGTCTGAATGAGCCTTACAACAGATATTTGTTTGAAATATTTAACATAAAAAATAAATACATTTGGACTTGTTCTGAGAGATAGAAGGCAAAAGTATGACATCCTCATATTAAGCACCAAATCACAACAAAAGTCATCTCACTCTACACACAGAGCAGGTCTAGAGCATATACTCTTTATAAGACACCTCTGACTGCTGAGGCCTGCAGGAACCACTGTCTTCGAGCAAGGAGATGAATTCCGCAGACTTACCCCACCATTGGTCCCCCTCGATCCAAACTGTACACCTGCCTGGGGTTTAGTAGGTATGTGAACTTCCTCAGTACTCTGGAAGAAGAGAGAACAACTCAACACAGAAATACAGTGAGCACCTGTGGAGTACATTAACCAGCATACAAAACATGCTGATTATTGCATTAAGCCTATAGAAGTAAAACATTGTTATGAAAAAGTGTTCATCTATATGTTAAAAAAAAAAGAAATAAAAGTAACAGCGATCTCATACTATACGTCTCTGCATTTCATACTGTGCTGGACAGGCTTCATAAACTCTTGGTTGCAATCTGTGGAAAGCAATATCATTTTTCATGTATGTCAGATGGTATAATAAATGTCTGGCAAATCATAGCACCACAGTAATAATAGAAAAACAGGCAACAAAGACATGTCATTAACTCACATCTTCCATCTTTGCTGCTGCCATGATGCAGCCTTTTTAGATGACCAAAGAATCACATTTTTCTAAGTGTTTAAATTAATGCATATCTAAAGTTCAAAGTTTTCAGAGATATAAAATACATGTATGTAGGTTGATTTTCAGGGAAATGTGTATGAGATGTCTCAAATATTCAATTTCATGGAATGGTGCAGCCATTAAAATCATGGCATGTTGGATTTGAAATTCTAACTTAAGCATACTCATCATATAGCTTAACTAAACATATGTAAAAAGGCTTCTGTATAAGTTCCACATGCATCTCACTCAGTTCTAAAGTAGCACTGCAGTTTCTGTCTGAAATGAGTAGACGTGATCATTTGAGAGTTCAGGAAGAGGAGAAATAATACAGAAGAGGGAGAAGTTAGTTTGCATGCTCTTCACTCTTCAGTCTAGGATCTTTTGCTCTCACAAAGTGGGGTTACATAAAATGCTCCTCGAAGCCTGCACAATCATGTCCATGCACATCACACACAGGCAATTTTACTGGCTCCTAATATGTTTATAAGATCCCCCTGCACTATACAAACAAATATAATATATAATAATATGGATGGATCGCTCGTCTTATATTAGTCAGGGGATAACACAGATTTAGACAGATTCAGTTTTCACACAGAGGAAAATAGCAATACAATGGCCTCTGTTTTCCTGTTTTTCTTGATTTTTTGTTCTTGCCATGTCTATTAATAGAGAACAATTTCCCTTCTAATGGTAATAAAGACTGTGTTGCTATGGTAATGTGTCAGGCTGAGGCAGAGCAACAGGGTACGATTGGTCTCTGTTGTGTGGCGGGTTGGGAGCAAAGCAACAATGCAAAAGCCTCTTCATCTTTAAATCACAGTATTCAGAGGGAAGTACAGGAAAGAGCAGATACTAAGGCCTGTGTGACAGAGATCAGATTCCTTAAGTGTGTGTGTGTGATTTTCAGATAATGACCCAAAATACTGCTAATAACAGTGTCAATTTCGTGAGATCTTATCGGGCCTAAAATCATTAAAATATAACAATCAAAATATAAAGTTAACAGTAATGACTATTTATTTTTCTAATTCCATCTTAAACTATCCACCATATTTTATTTTTATCAAGATTTTTAAATGATTGATTTCTTTTTTTAATGCGTTTACTCCTTTTCTTTTTTAAACATTTTGAAAAAAAAAGCAAATAAAAAAAAAATTAAATAAATAAATAAAGAGCATATTTTGTTATCAAACAGCTAATTATCTTTGACCTATAAAATGAGCATGCTTGGCCTCCATACATAATAGGTGAAGATCATGAAAGACAACAGTAGAGCAGGCCACCCGACCTCAGCAGGAGGCCCTGAACTTATGGAAGCTTACCGCTCCCCCTGTCTCCCTCCACTCTTGGGATTGACCATGACCAGAAGAGGGTGAGTACCTGGGAGAGGGCTGATCTGGAGAGAGGAAGGGGAAAGGCTCAGGCATCTGTTAACTAGCTTTGTGTGGTCACTCAAACAACCTCAGTGATGGATGGTTGCTGGATGCTGGACCAGCCTACCTGCAGTGCTTGTCCATCTCCAGGGGAGAATTTGAAGGTCTGATTGGTGTCATCAGGGCTGGTGCTGGGTGGCGACTCTCCCTCGCCACGCTTCACCACAGACTGGCGGTCCTGTGAAAAGAGGATGGATGGATAGACTGGTGCACAAATAAGCAACAATGTGCCAGGGCTTTTATTTACTCTACAATGATTTGATACTGCAGGACACAAGAGCCCAGAAAAAGAAAAGTGTGCACTCCAAAATATCATGATTTATAAAAGAACCTACCTGTTTAGCATGGATATGGAAAATATGCATCAAAATCAGCTTGTCAATGAGGTATTTGTGAGGAATATTGAGAAGTCAGACCACAAACCTAAAAATAAAATTCTGACTAGGTGTGAAATTAAGGCAGGTGCTCAGTGGACATAGGTCTGACATGACTTGTTAGAGGAAATATGTTGATTGGCATATCACTAATAGAGCCAGCATCAGTCCATCCTCCACTGCTCGTCCAGGCCGGTGGCAGCTTTCTAATAGGCTCAAAATGCTTCTGTTGAAATCGCTGTCCTTGTCACAAACAAACTACAACATCTGGAAGGATTAACACCTTGATGAATGTGAGATTTGTAGCAGGACTGTTCCATTAGACTGCATTAGTTCGAGCTACGTGTACCTAATAAACTGGCAACTGAATGTAAATTTCAAATGACGTTGCTATGAATATCAATGATACACTATTGGAATACATGACATAGTGTATAATTTTAACTGGCCTATGACAGGACCTATGAACTTGTTAAACAGCATTCAGAACCTACAGTGATAAATGTGAGAGTGAGGACTTTACAATCACAACAGTCGACTGACGTAATCTGAAGAGGATGTTTTTTTATTGTGAATGACATAATACAGAAACCAAACAATTCCTCCTTCATCTGTGGGAGTGAACACAGTCTCAATTGTACATATGTGCAGTGTTGTGTATGGGCAGCAGAGAAAAGCGTTCTCACCAAGACAACAGGGCAGATGTATGAGGGCAACAGAGTGTGGTCCCTCAAGGCCCCTCCATCGCACTCCGGCTTCACATTAGATGCACACTTATTATGGAGCTACGGAGGAGAGGAGAAGCACAAACATAAGAACTGTGGGCGTAATCCATCTGTGGGAGTGAGGATATCAAATGTTAGCAGTATAAAAGGCTACACTTCGGAGACTGTTTATCCTGACAGTATATACCAAATGTTTAACGGGCCATACAGTATCAATAAAAAAGTAATCAATTTATAATTATACACAGAAGATTTTTTTAATGTTGAAATGAGAACAAGTGCTCTGTGAACTTGAGTGTTTTGCAGCAGGGTTAATGTTGAGCAAACTCCAAGTCAGTGGTGACATCTAGTGGATTTGAAAAGCAATACCAAGTAAATGTATAAAAGTGTGTATGTGCTCGCATTGATCACATTGCAGGGCCATATAGTTGTTCATACAGCACATTGTGGTGTCTGCTTCATGTCTGAAACGAAAGACTGATCCCTATCAAGTACACTATTACATTTGACAGTCAAGAAGTGGGTAACATTTGAGTAAGGGCCGGGGTTTGACGTAAATAGTTGTGGTTAAGGTTCAGGTTAAGTCCAAGGAATGAAGGTACAATCAGCTGCCACTTTATCCATATCACAGCTCCTTCCTTCCGCCAGCTGTCAGACTGTAGAACCAGAACTGCTCCCAGTAGACGACACATATAATCATGCCATGACACTGTGCAATATTCATTTTTAAATCATATTCTACTATATTTCATTTGATCTAATCTTTGATTAAACTGCCTATAGTGTATATATTGTTCCCATATTTCATATATTTCTCTTGATAATTTGTTGTTTATATTGTTAATACTTTTTTTATTTGTCTTGTTTATATTGCTCATTTACTATTTATCTACTATTTATTGTGGGGCGAATAAAGGAATATCTTATCGTATCTTATTAGCTACACTGAGCAAAAACTGATGCAAGATAATATAACAGCCTTGCAGTAAATCCTGTCTTTATTAATTTCAGCTGTGGTGCTGCTGAACTGTACTGCATCATGCAGACAGCTGTTTCCGTTATTTAGCCTAGCCTGTTTCATATAAATAAGGTTATAAACACCATTAAACTGGCAACTGAGTGTAAGTCAATGCAACGTCCTAATGTGCGTCTGTATAAAGGCCGTAATTCATTGTGTTAACAGTCAGAGACATTTGAGGGTAACAATAAGAATGGCAATACTCTACAATGAATCTATTGACACTGCTGTGTATTCACTACTGTGTACTCACAATGCTTTTCTGTTGGCCAGATTCGAGTGAGAGATGAATATGGCCACAACAGAATAAAGCATTACCTGGGAAGAGTTATCTCTGCCTACATACATAAGGCAGCAACTCACAGTGATCTGACACCAGACGCAGTGCAAGCCTGTCAGGCCTTGGTAGCACTTGATGCTCCTGTGACAACGGTCGCACTTGGTAGGAGAGTTCCCCTCCATCCACACATGCTGCATAGCCTGGAGGCCAAGAGAGAGAATTCTGGATTCAGTGTTGTTTAGCACTTAATAGCTACATTTAATTAGTCATTAATAAAGGTGTAAATATAATTTAGGGTTTTGAACATTCTAATGTTTTATGTAAAATGTATAAAGCTTTCACACACAAAGCTTTCACCCACTGTTGAAAACATGTAACAAACAATACAGTGCAATATTGGTTTAAAGTGAAATAAACACTGCTGAATCCAAGGCACCCATGGTAATTAAAACCTGGGCCTCCCAAGCACTGTTTATCTAGAGAGAAACAATGCATTAATGGAGCTGGAAAGAACACCAGGGTAATATTAACATCTGCCTCAATCCTTGTCCGGCTTCAACAGAAGTAACAACAGTCTTCTTTTTTGGAAAAGTAGACGCACATGCTGTGATCCACTTTTGTTTTGGGGATTATTTTCACTTTGATTAATTTGTATATTATTTTTTGCAATTACTTGTTTAGTCTAAAAAAAAAAATTGAAAATTGTGAAAAATCCATAACCAAAAAGCCAAAGGTAAAATCTTCAAATAGCTGGTTTTATCTGAGAAGAGAAAAGCAGCTATTCCCCACATTATGAGAAACTGGAAAAGGCCAACTTTTGTCATTTCTGGTTGATAAATGACTTAAATGTGTAATCAATTATCAAAATTGTGGACGACTGAATTTCTCATCAATGAACAGACAAAAACATAAAAACAAACAAAACAAAAAGCAGCTTTATGAGAGGGAGCTCCTGTGAAAGGCCTGACTGTAAGTTTTGGTTAAAACCCAGAGTTAAAGAAAAGTACAGCGCTCTACATGCTGTAACCAGCTTGTGACCTGAGCCAGAGAAATAATTCTATAATCACGTCAATGCTAAAATACAAAGGATATGAACTAGATAAGAAACAGTGCATGACCTCACAGATCATCCCATGATCCTCGCTGCTCTATTGAACAAGACCATGAGTCAGTGGAAATCTGTTCAACAAACTGGTCAGTGTTCCCGTCTCATTACCCTGCAGCATCGGTCCATGCTATCAGCACGGCCTTTCATGTGCAGAATGAGCCCTTTCATGTGTTGTGTTTGTACTTACGTTGGTGTGTCTGCGTGACTTGGCGTAGGTGCTGATGCAGGCAGTGATGTCTTTGGACACACATCGTTCATGTACTGTGTACTTGCATACTGTGGGAATACAACAAGAGGCAACAGGCAAGAGGCAACTGTCTCATTTTAATAAGTGCATCTAAACAGATGGTTTGGAGGGAGTTTAATAAAAGGTTTAGAGCATTAAAGATCATTTCAGGCAATAAGTGAGTACTTGCGTTCAACAGTGAAAATAACATGAGCCTTGAGAACTGCTCCCCAAATTTAATCAATAATGAAATTACACATGATAACGACGTTAATGTTCTTTTAATGATGACTGTGAGGACTTTTAATTGAAAAACAACATTGACTCAGAAGAACTTGTGCAGAACAAACAGCTTAACGTTGAGTCAGACGCAGGGAGAAAAGAGAAACAGACAGAGCGATGGGTGACACAGGCACTCACTGGAGCAGCAGAGGCCCTGCTTGCGCACTCCGAGCAGCATGGTATGGCAGTAGTTACAGTAGGCTGGTTTGTTGAAGTGCTTCAGACGCCAGACATGCTGCCCATCTTCCTGTACATTCTAGGAGGTGACAAAAAGAAGGGATGAAGCATTGAAAGAATCCTTCCAGTGGGACAACCTTGTCTTTTGATGATTATTGTTGCTACAAACTATTCTCAAATAACAATAACCCAGCATGCACTTCTGTGCACTGTAACTGGTACGTGTTTGAAAGCAGCTCAAGTCGTCATTCATTCAAGTAATAATCTATTTGATATACTGTATATATATACATAAAAGAAAAACATATGTTGCTATTTTGCCAATGCATAGCAGTAACTGACATAGCAATGTTTCAACATACAGTATGCACAGTAAAGTCTGAGTGACACATAACCGGCTGATTGGAGCTCATCACAGATATACAGTATCAGTCAACAAGTGACAGAAATTGCCGTGCAGTGATTCAAAAATATATTTAAGGTCATGTAGAAGCAGTGTTCCCCTTATATAGTTTTCCTGCAAGAGAACACTGACAATTGTATGTTTATAAAATTGGGTGTCATCCACAAAGATCCAGTACAAATTTCATGGAAGCTTTCATACATTCAACACATAACACAGCAGAGCACTTTTTGGTGTATAATGTTTTCAGCAGTGGTAACACAATGTTCAGATTCTTGATAAAAATAAACAAAAGGTAGGTGAGTGGTTGAGAGGTAGCACTGAAGCAAACAAGCTACATTTCAGCCAGTGCTGAGAGAACATATCTCACAACAGCCTATGAGTGCTTCAACTCAAGATGGCAAAATGGAAGGAAAAAATTCAAATGTTAAATGTTTGTGTGAAGACAATCCCTTAAGTTTTACACACACACACACAAACTACTCTGTACCGTATCCATGCCAAGCAGGACCAGTAAAGGGATGGTGGTGAGGCCTCCTCTGATCCACTCCTCCAGAGTGACTGTGCCATCTTTGTCGAAGTCGATCTCTTCCATCATCTCCTTCAATATCTGAAGTGACAGAGATATATAATCCTTACTCTATTCAACAATGTTCCATAAGTTCAGTTTTTAGTAGTTAAAGACAGACACAGATGGAAATGAGCTTTTAGCTATATCTCATACAATAACTGTACTGTGCAGAGATATGCTTTTACAATGTTATAATTAGCTGTGATTCTCTTTCATGGTTGGTATAATGGCACAGTCAGTTTAGGATTCAATTCAATACAAGTTTAACACTTGGAAACTGTGACAGTTTAATTTTCTTTATTTGTTCCACCAATTTCCAAGATTTTGTTGCAAAATGTAAATAATACATTCATCCATTAATACATTGTTTTTACACACAGATCTAGAGAACAGGTGCTTTACTCGAACAAGCCAGTTTGTCTTTGTAGTGCTTGCTGAGAAAGCTCTTTCAAACAGTTTTGTGGTTTTTGGAACACAAATCCACTCTCTGGGTGTCACTTGAGGTTTGAGCTGGCATTAAGGATGAATAAACAATGACAAAACCTTCACACAGGGGCCTGTTTGCGTTCCTCTTCCTGTTCAGCTTTAGACTTTATTGCAGGCGAGAGTTTGCTCACCGGTCGCAGCTCTGTTGAGTCCCACTCCAGATACTCTGCCACATGCACCATCTGATTGATGATGCGATCCAACTCCTACAGAAAGAAAGACACAAACAGCCATTCTAGCTTTACCTTCAACTTTCTATTATACCTTATACATTTCTATCTTGGATGACAGGCAGAAGGAAGGTGTCTCCTGCTTATGATGTGAATAAGGTGCTTTTAGTAAATATTAAAGTCAGTGTTCATAGTGAAGAAGAAAGTGTAACAAAGTCTGTATGTGTACTATGTATTTCCCTGCATATGTAACATGTTCACAGAAGAGACTGTCTGCTTATGTGATCACTTCAGCACATGGCTAATATCAAAGTGAACAGAACCATTACAAATGAGCTCATGTAAACACAAGTGCCGCCACCCTGAGTGTTCAGGTTTCTATTTTTAGAGCCGCTGTGCGCAAAGGGCAAAGACAGAGACAAGTCACAGCGATGAAGACGGCAGACAGAGAAAAGAGAAGGAGATACAAAACTAACAAGAGACAGAGCCCACTCACCGAGCTGTCCAGAACCCCGTTGCCGTCTGTGTCGTACAGCCGGAACATGACTAGAGGGAAATGAGAGAACAGAGATCCCATGATGACTCACGTAATTAAAAGCTCTCTGAAGCTGTAACATTGGTTCTTGGACTCTCTCCAGATGGCCAGGGGGTTAAAGAAGTGGCACGTGCTACTTCTGCATCGGGGCATGGGGACCAGTTAGCAGAGATTAGCCTTGTCACTGTGTGCCAATATAGCATCAGACACTAAAGAAGTCAATTGGGCACAGCAGGGCTTAAGCATGTCACTAACCTGCCCTGTGTGGGAGGTGTAACCACCCTATCTAAGGCCCTGGGGAGGCAGCCGGAGGAGGAGGGAACAGCCTTATTACTCTTGCTGTCAACCTGAGCTGGCATGCTCCTACACAAGCTGTATTAGTGGGCCGAGCACAAGCAAACATTGCATGTGACAGCTGCTCCCTCTCGACATCCCTCTGAGAGGAGGTGACCCTCCGCCCACATCCCCCATCCCTGCCACTCACACTCCAGCTTGTCCTCCGGCGTCCCCCTCTCAAGCAGGGAAAGGTAGCAGACAATGTCCTTGAGAAAGACCACCTGAGGGGACGGCAGGGGGGATCCTTTCTGGGGCGACGGACTCCTCCGCAGTGACAAATGCTTCTCAGAGTGGCTCCTCTCTGTTGATGCACAGCACAAGTGTTCAGAGTGACTCACAGCAGCCGTCACTTTCTGCTTCGCTCTGCTTCCTCTGGTGAAATAGAGAGTTTTCAAAGCACCTAAATTATACATTTAAGCATTAGTTTGACACTTTTAGAGAACTCTGCTCCCACTACAACAAGGTAGAGATAATACAGAGGCGTGGAGAACCGTCTGGCAAAACATACAGTCCAGACAGAGGATGGAGATGCCACTGGCATCTGACCACAACAATATGGCATCAGGTGATGGGGATAACCAGTCTGAAAAGCCATAACTGGATTAGCAGCATCTAGATGGAATGAGTCATGATAAAGTCAGCCACTATGCATACAGCATTGCGATACATTTAAATCCTGTTTTTGCATAAAGCCACTGAAAACAGACCTCTTATTCTATTATCTCATGTTTCATTTAAAAGTGGAACAAATATCTGGGGACTTTTTTTTTTTTATCAAACAGATGTCCTCACTTTACTTTAAGCTTACCTTTGCTTTGATATATAGAAATGAATATATTACATATATTCTAAATGTCTCCTAAAGGTTTCTATTTTGATCTGCAAACATTAACTTTTTGCAATTAAATGTAATCAATGTGTCAGAGGTCTCAGCCGCTGCCTGGAGATATAGTTGAGTAAGAGAAATGTTCTTGTCCTATTGCAGAAACTTGAAATCAGTCAGGGCAAAGACATTTAAATCGGGGTTTGTGACCAGCTCAGGTTTTAGATACATTTTATGCCAACCATGTTCAGACACTTGTCCCTGGAAACACACTGTAATCTAAAGATTTCAAATCTTCAGTTTAGTTTAATGCAGATACAGACCTGCGTACTGAGATTCTATTCTAGATATATATATAAAAAAAACATTCTATTCCATTGTGTAACAAACATTTTGAAACTAAAACCTAAATTGGGAAATCAACATTATATAAACAACAAGAAATTTGTAGTTGAATTAATTAAAAAAATAGATAAATAAAATAAGATGAGCAAATGTGGCTGAAAGGTTCAAGTTCAAGACTGAGACTTCCAGCATGAGAAACACTAAGTTTTAAGATCAAGAAAGGTAAAATTACATTTTTATCTACAGTCATGCTTTGTTTTTGTTCCAACTTTGTTAAAAAATATTGTCAGTGTATCCACCGACGAATGCTGTACCATGTGTTGCACTGAGTCATAAACTGAGTGTATGATTCCCTCCTTCAGTAAATACATGTTCAACCTTTATGCTTCAAAATCGTCCTGATGGTGCACTGACTTGTAATAAAGAGGACGGTGCCTCTTATATTCCCAAACCCTCTTCTTGCTCTGTGTAACTGGATGAGTATGATCTCCTGTGAGAAGAGCACTTTGTAACACTATACCACCAACTATCACTGATTTTGGTGAAACTGGATCATATTTGAAAATGTTGATGGGAGTCGGTGACTGTCAGTCCTTGATAAGAGCCTGATTGTTGATCTGCAGTCAGTTTGTCTATAGCTAACCTTACCTGGAGAAAGTTTAGGAGAAACTGGCGACCTGGCAGGACCAGCGTTGGGGGTCAAGGCATTGCCGCTGCCCTCTGAGGTTTTGACCTGGGTGCAGGGTGATCGGTGGGGCCCCCCGGGTGTGTGGGCCCCCGTCCCTGAGCGCTGCGAGGAGGAGCAAGATGAACAAGGTGAAGTGGTGGCTCCCGAGCCTGCCGTGCTCATCACACTGGAGTGCTCCGGTGTGTGCCGGCCCATTGCAGACAGGATGCTTTTCCCATTCATCCCTGTCGGTGCGAACACCCAGAAAAGAGACAGAGAGACAACGAGTGAACAGAAATGATAGGAACAGTGGAGGATGAGGGGATGGGATGTTAGATGCACAAAGAGTTGGTTAGGAGCAACTAAAGATACTGTAAAACTTCACAACGATCCAAATACAAAAAAAACTCAGGAAGCATAGAGGAAGAGGAAGCAGAACAAATAACAACACTATGTTAAAACCTTGCACAAATACTATTCACAAAACATCAAGTCATCACTGATCCACAGGCAAAATACCATGAACTCACATCAACACAACAAAAGCACACCAAAAAGGGAGCAGGAGGTTATAGCCAGCTGGACTCTTGTCCGATTAAGATGACATCACCCTGATGATAGGGACTAGTCGGCCCGCTCTGGTACCTGTAATGGGGGCACAGGCCACTTCGGTCTGAATAGAGATGCCTGCGTCAATAGAGCGGGCTTCTGCGGTCAGTCATTGTTTCGAGGGGAAAAAAGACAGCGGCAGTAGCACCAAGAATGAGTAAACATCAGTGAAGACAAAGTGCTCTGTAGGTTTTGTATATATAGTATTGAAGAACAGACAAGGACTTTTTACAGATGTGGATGTGTTCAAAATTAGAAGGCAAACTTTAGGAGACATGATTTTTTGATTTTTTGTTAAGAGCAGAAATCTGTTAGTGTGTTCATACCTGAATTGCATGAAGCATCGTCAGTGGACATTACAGAGACCTCTAATTTATTTTAGGGAGCAGGAATCAGAGATTAAGATAAAAAAGAAAGCAGCACATTACATACAGCGACATATTCTTGTAAATTGTGCTTGTATATTTCCCCAATGTGGGACGATTAAAGGTACATCTTATCTTATCATATATTCCCTATAGTGGCCCAGGCAGCATCATTGATGGTAATATTGTTCATTTTATCTCTTTCCTCTGACTGGGAGCTTCAGATATACAGACCATATAAAGGATGATAAAATAATTATAAAGCATCATTGGAAGGCACTAAAGGATTGGATCAGTACAATAACAAGCTGCCATGCTATTCAACACTACCAGCAGGTGGCAGTGCAGGCTCTATCAACTGTCTCCCTATGACAAGTTGAGCCAAAACACACTGAAGTAGCAGCAGAATCCACAAAAACCAGTAAACACCCTGAAAAAACTCATGTTTATCATTTTCCATCATTTCTATAAGTATGATGATAATAAAGTGCATAATAATAATAATAATATTATATTTTATTATACAGTGTCACTTATATCTTGCTTTTTACCACTTTTTACTTTGTTTTGACCTGCAAGATCAAAATAAAGATCCACTGGGAGCATAGTGAGGCAGCATATTCCCTGTCCAACATGGGAAAATATTTGAGTACTTTATAGTTGTGTTATTTAGTGTACATAGCTTAACATGGGCATGACAGTTGAGCAGATTACAACAGTGTTAAAGTTGAAGTCGCAACAGAAGAAGCATCAGCACAACCACGGATTAGCTTCGAAACTGTCTGCCACTGTCATCGCCACTTGTTCACACTATGCTCACTTTACATTTCCTGAAACAATTCCTTAATTTATCAGTTTGTCAATGGACAGAAAATGAACAACACTATTTTGATAATGTATGTCAGCAAACTGAATGTCTTTGTGTTTTGGTCTGATGCTTGGTTAAAACAAAGACCTTGAAGATGCTACTTTGTGCATTTTCACTGTGTTCTGCTATTTATGGACAAAAATAATTAGTTAAATGATATCCTATTATTCACTGATGAAAATAATTGTTAGATGGAGCACTAACTCCCCCTAAAGCTTAATTGCATGTTATGGACACGTACCATTAAAAGCATCCTGCAGAGTTTATGATGTCTACTATAGTGGAACAGTTTTGCTCTGAGCAGATCCCACCTGGGTTTGTTTTGTGCACACAGACGATGCTACACACATTCCTGTCAATGGTTTCGCACTATGCAGTTGGTCGTAGTAATGTGCCAAGATATGCAGCTATGCACAAGCAAAGGCAGGGCGGAAAACAACTACTTGGAAATGAGTGTGAACAATGCAAGTTTCAAATTATTGAGAAAAATCAACTTTTCAAGTGTTTAATGAAAAAGAAAATTCATTCAAGATGTTGGTTGGACCCTGAGGATACGAACAATGAATTCTAAATGAAAACACTTTTGTTTGTTTTCAAGAAAACTCTGGAGCACCTTTAATTTTTGAGGACATAAACAACAGACCCCCTGGAATACAGGATACTGTACATGAGGAAGCCATCATGTGCACAGGGACATGTAGCTCAAAGGAAGCACAGAGTTTAGAGTCCATGAGGAAAACCAGTAATGACCGATACGAGTGAAGCTCCTATGTTCAGAAATCAGTTCACAGTACAGCTGTAAGAAAACGATGACTTAACTGCCCTTTCTGCATCATTCACAGTAAAGAAAGACTGCAGCGATGGCACAGAGAGCGATGTGGGTGATATGTAACTGATGTCTCCAGATGAAGTCAAAGGGGACGTCACAAACCAAACTAAGTGACACACTGGGAACCTCAGCACCAGAGCTGCTACCCAAAGTAACTGACTATCACACTCATTTAGCCTCTCAGCACTTGTGGCCTCTTACTTTTAAAAGCATTATACCTCAGAAATAGATTTCTAATTCATCAGTCCATCTGTGTCCTCAGCTGCTCTGCAGTGAGGAGCAGACAGGCGGGACCCGGTGCCAGGGCCCACACAGCACTCACACTGAAGGATGGAGGCAGCCACAGTTTACATACTTCACAGAGCGAGGTGCAAGAGATCTTCAGCACCAGAGTCCTACCCTCTGCGCCGGTCAGTGGGCAGTGAGGAGGGGGTGTAAATATAGAGCCATTTCCAAAAAGAAAAGTGTCAGTCCATTTCAAGATAACCTCAAAGATGAAAAAAGCCTGCTTGTGCTACTTCGCTTTATTTAATAAAATCTTCAAATTTGCAAACTCTACAGCTGATGGCCAAGACCACCAACCATGACTAAGGCATATGATCACTGCTCACATGGGAACAAGTTAGTCAGCAAATACATCTTTATTCGTAACCCCCAAAAAGACGAAGTAGAAAAACTACCTAAACTCTTTTAACATCACAGTTTAAAGGTTTGGCTTTGCTTTGATTTAACACCGTCTGCTTGTGGAAGGTCACAGGTGGAAATTAAGAAAAAGACTGCACTAAATCAAGTAAAGTTAAATTACTAACCCATTTTACACAGAGCTCATTTAACCAGCCATCACAGATTTAAAATTTCAATAGAGAAAGTATTATGACATGGATATCCAAGATGAGGCATGCTGTTTAAGATCAGCTCTGAAAAACAGCAAGTCATTGAAAATATGATATGAATCCTTTGACACAGTGCCCCTGTCCCTCTACTTCTATTAATGTGCCTATTAATGTCATCTTCTGATAGTATCTTTTTAGCTCCCTCTGTCAGATTGTGTTCAATGTCCAGACATTTATTCACTTGGAGGATGGCTGTACCAGAACCTTTGTAAAAGATTTGGATTATGGATGAAACTGCCATAAACACCCATAGATTTTCTCCAGGAAAGACCTGCCTGATATATTGTGTTAAGGACAGTCACTCCAACAACCTTCACTGAGTAGGTGTACACAGGAAGATTGCTGTGTCGCTTCATTCTGTGACAGCAACAAAGCTGAAAGTTTGGGATTCTATGTAATCAGTGGTGTTCAAAATTAGCACTATGCAAGTATCAAAAGCCTACCCAGTAGGCTGGTTCCTTGCCGAGGCTGATCGGGAGAGCAGCCCCCTGTCTTGCTCTTGAAGGAGGTGAAGAGGTGCTGACACAGCTCTTCTGGGAGGTCATTCTCCAGGTAAGTGGCCATGAAGAGCTGGAAGCCCTCATAATCAATGGGCTGCATGGGAAAGGAAAGAGCAAATAGGTTAACAGAATTACAGAGTTACGCTTATGAATTTGACGTTTACACCAACCACAGATGGAGAGTTAATTTGTTACAACAATGAAAAAGAGAAAAATGTGATGGACAGTTCGGTTCAAGTTGATCTGTCCTGAAATGAAGGTCTTCAGCCTTGATTTGGGATGACATGCCAGTATTTTCTTAAATGTAACAGCTTAATGACAAGATGGTTCGAAGCCACTGAAAGTGAAAACATTCTCAATAGATTTTATAGCGAGGCTTTAAAGGTCAGTAGAATGTCAAAAGCACAAAGTGTCAGCCCAGTCAACTGACCACCACAGAATATCTAATTAAGGCCAGCAGAGGCAGAATGGAGGCACTGGAAGCTGCACCCAGACAAAACCTTGGTGTTTGAAGGTTGGATGGCTCAAATGAAAACAATACAATGTAAATAAATAAATAAATGCAATATATACAACAAAACATGTCATATTAACATTGAGCCATAATGGTGAATACATAATGCCCCTTCCATTTACCTCCTGCAAATCCCCCCCTCCCTCAGCGCCCCCTCACACGGCCATGTGGTGGGCACACATAGTAGCACTCAACTCAACTCAACAACCCAATGAACTTTGGCCTTTTCCCTTCTGGCAGAGTGACAGACCATCTGTAGCAGATAAGGCTGGGTTATGTTATGTTAGTGGACAGAATGTGCATGCAGTCTGCTGACACAGACACCACACAGCATGCAGAGCCCACTGGGCCGAGGCTTACTTGGTTGAGAACGTCTTGCTTCTGTTTAACAGTTGGAACAATGGAGAGGAAAGGGAGGATGGAGGAAAGAGTGATGGAGGAGTGGGTAGAAGAAGAGAAGGAGTTAGGTACTTCGTGTGAGGTAAACCTTTTAATGAAGACGTTAGTCGTGGTTAGGTTGCAGACCAGACTGACTGCTCGTCATGTCTAAAAAAAAATAGTAAAATAAAATAAAGAAAACCTCCAGAACCCAAGGCAGTTTCTTCGAATGTCATTCAAGTGTTTGGTTCAACCAAATGTCCAGGATCCAAAGAGTTACAATGACAGATGACAAAGAAAAGTAGTAAATCCTCTCATTGAGAAGCTGGACCTGACAAATGTTTGACTTTTTTTTTTTTTTTGGTAGTTGTTATCTAAAATAACTAAAAGAATTAATCAAGGATACTTTTCATCACATCAGTGCCATCTATGTCGGCCACATCAGTTCCAAGTGAGTCGTATGTGGTCAAGATTTCCTCTCCCGTTTTATGCAAAACTGGAGCAAGTAAATGCAGTAAACTAAGCAAACACAATAAAGCTGTAGTATGGGCAAATCCCTTTCCTCCCAGGGAACATTTGGTCCACACCAAAATAGGACAAAATAAAGCTGATCCCTTTTGGACGTCAAGACTTAGTGGAAATATGCTTCTAATTTGCTCCTGTTCAGCGGGTTTGAAGCTGTTGTAACTGACGCCCATCACAGAAGAAAACACCGTGATGAGAATCCTCCCTTAGCTCAGCAGTGTTGACCTAACCCTGAGAGCTCCCGAAGCCAGGCAGGCATTATTCATATCACTTTCTTCTCCTTATTTGGACAAACAAACCATCAGACTTTAATTTGCTGTAGCATGGCAGGTTCAGACAAATATGCACACACAAGCCATAGAAAACACAGTTTTTTTCACATGCTATACTACAGATATACCACACATACGAAATCATAAAGCACAAGAATCTCATATTTTGATAGATTTCCTTGAAAGTGCACACCCAGAGGCATTCGAGGAAACACTCGTCCCACTGGAAAACACGTTTACCCCAGAGTCTAAGCACTGATTATTTTCCCTGTGAGCTCACATCCAAGGCTGCCAATCTGTAAATATCTCCCGGGGGGCAGCTATGACACGTTCACATGGTTCATTTCATCTTTTTCATTTTGGCTGTCAGAATGATTTGATTGACTTTCTTTTGGCATTAAAAGGTAGGACTACAGGCTACTGTAGTGACCAGATCACTGATTGACGGAGTAGATCTGTCCATCAAAAGTACAATGTTATCAGACTGAAATAAATGACAGTGTCATTTATGATAAGCTAAAAAACCCTTAATTGAGGTTAAGGCTTCTTGTTTTTAATAAAAAGTTTTTGTAATGGGAAACTGATTTTCTCACCAACTTTGCTTCACATTGATCCAAATAGGTAGGTCAGGCCTTAAAAATAACATTTCTGGCACGTTGATAATGACAATACAATGTTTTTATGTGCAGCCTTTAACTGCTGAGAAGGGAAACCCTGTGGGTGTAATGTACAGTCTCCGTCTCTCTCATCAATCACTGAGAATTATGGTGCTGCTGTTTGTTTGCTCATCAGCTCAGTGGAGACACTCCTGACAGCTTAAAGTGTCAGTCATTGTTCTTTCTTTTTACCCGCTGCCCGTAACCAGTGTTTTAAACTCCTTCACAAGACGCAGGGCCACACTTAAGGCTGAAAATAAGATTCCACTACATTTGGCACAATGGACTGATGAGTCATTGTAGGTACGTGTATACACACACACACACACACACACACACACACACACACACACACACACACACACACACACACACACACACACACACTGATGGATGGCAGAAGCAGGACCACAGTGGTCATCGTGGCGCCAGGTGACAGTGTGGTCTCCGAAAGACCACATGAACATTAAATCCGGTTCCTACGGCGCCAAACTTCCAGTCGCGCTGTTAGTCATGTCATCACAAACACCAAGGAAAAGCAGAGTGGAGGTGATAATGAAGAGGGAGAGGGGTAAGAGGAGAGGGTGGTCACACTGTGAGGGAGGAAACGGACATGAACGCAGACATGTCTGGGTTGAACACAGCCATTTTGGTTATCATTATTGTAAACAACAACACTGAGATTTGTGATACTCTGAATCATCATATACTGTATGAATGAACACAGAAGTCTCATATTCAATGAGAACGGCTTCTCTGTAGAAAGTCCTCTAGAAGCTAATACATAACATTGATCACAAGATTAAAGAAGTCGGTCAGACTCAGTCGGGACAGATCCTGATGATGATACGATAATTTATAGTTCATATTGTTTGTTAGCATTGTGTTTAATTCATTAGTCAATTAATTACTCAGATGAACACATTGCAATGTCGGGAAAAAACACAGCTAATATAGCAGAATTGGCTGTGGATCACACACACCATCTGAAACACAGATGGATTTTTTTAATTAAATGCCATAATATTGTGGTTTCGTGAACTGTCAGTCACTTCTCTTGATTTGCTGTAGGTCTGTTTCATGAATGCAGTAGATACAAGCACGGGCAACGAAGACAGTCAGCTTATACAGAACATATGTAAGTGTTTGTCAGTCCAGCAGTAAAAGGGAAGAGCACTCAGGATGTCATGGTTCAAAACTAGCACCAATCAAAATTCAAAACAAGTAATACTGTTCTTTAAATATAAAGTTGTATAGTGAGCAAAACACCTTTACAACATGACATGACGAAGACAAAAGACAAAAAAGAGTAAGTCAAAGTAGGAGAAAGGGTTTGTAAGTAAAGCTGAACTTCGTACTGTAAATCTCTTCACACCGCTCTCCTTGAATGTTTCACACAGGATCAAATTTAGTGGACAGAATAACACTGAAAATGGGTTAGCTGCAAGTTAATTATTTAGTTCACAAGCACTCAGCAAGTGAACCAAAAGGCGTATCTTGAATGTAAGATGGGTAACGTGTTAGAGACACAGAACCAGGAGAGAGACGAGAGACAGAACAAGCAAAAAGTTAAAAAACAAAAAAAGAAAGTAAGCCAAGAAACAGTGTTGATCAAGTTATTTCAAAAATGTAATGCATTATGGATTAATTATTAGTCAGTTCAAAGGAATTAGTTACCTTACAATATTACTGTCTCTGAATTGTAATGCATTACACTACTACTGCATTACTTTTAAGTTACTTTCACCAAATTAACTGGAAGTATGGAATTGGCAATATAAATTTAGCTTATTGCAGGTCATTACACATCCAGTGGAGGGCGATAACTGAGACTGAGCCAGGCTTAACAGCAGAATATATAACATTAGAATATATTGCCTAATATGCACAATGATGGTGCATGGTGCAATACAAGGAAAAATCATAACCAGAATCTCAAAAACAGACAAAAGGTTCAAGTCTGGTAAATTTTGTGATAGAGATACTGTAACTGTAGGCCTATTTATATTAAAATCAATAGAGCTAGAGCCCAGTATATTGTTACCTAAAGCCTAATGACATGACAAGACACAGTTTTTTTATTTCTATTCCTTTATTCTCTTTAATTCAATTTTACAGCATAAAGCCACCAAGACGGTTGTGTTTTGTTTTTTTTCTGCTGGTGCTGGATCGTGTTGGTGCATTATAATGTAGTGCGATTTTTTTAATCCTTGGAAATAGGTGGAGACCCCCATCACAGGGGCAGAATTCAAGTAAGACGTTACGCCTGTTTCCTGACATGGGCGCATCAGCTGAGACATTCACCTGTTCGTCAAAGGAGTTTAGCTTGAGGCTAAACAGAAACATCAAGTTTGACGGTGTATGCACTCAAGCGTTATTATTTATATTTATGTTATTGCTAAAATATAAATTTTAAGTTTATTATACTGCAGAAACTGACTGACTGTGATCGACTGAAGGCTGAAATGTTGACATATAACGTTATGCCGTCTTACCGCAACCGGTGTCGAAGCCGGCCGGTACCTCCGTGATAGCCGGCTAGCTCGGTGAGAAGTTTCATTAAACAGGCTCCATTCGGCTCCACCTTCGCTCCACCTCTTTGTCCATATTTGGATTAACTGGTGTTAGGCGACATTCCCACTGCCAAGATGGCTGTGCACTACGATTAGCTTCATTTTCGCTCTTCAGAAATCTATGGGTGACGTCACGGAGACTACGTCCATGTTTTAAACAGTCTATGATTGTAACGCGCGTTACTGAAGTTTGTACCGAGTAAAATATTTTTTACCCATTTTTTAAAGTAATGCCTTACATTACTGCGTTACAGCAAACAGCAATATATTACAGTAATCACACTACTTTTGTAACGCATTACGCCCAACACCAAGACAAGAAATTAGTGACAGAGTTCAGATAAGGTTTAACAGTCTGCAGTGACTGTTGTAGTAACTACGGTCTACACTACAGCCTGCAGAACAGTCTACAGTACAGTCTGCAGTACAGTATACACTACAGTCTGTAGTACAACAGTCTTTAGCACAGTCTGCAGTCCAGTATATCCTACAGCCTACAGAACAGTCTAAGAGTCTACAGTGCAGTCTACAGTACAGTATATACTACAGTCCCGTCTAAGAGTCTACAGTACAGTATATAGTACAGTCTACAGTACAGTCTGCAGTACAGTCTACAGTTGGGAGAGGATCTGTTTACATCAGGAGCCCAAGTTGAAGCGGGGGTGTCTCCTCCTTTATCTAAAAATGGGGAGTGACTAACCATTTCAGTGTTTCATATCATAGTGAATCAGAAGAACTTAACAACCACCCGATATGACTGTGTGTGTGCGCAAGTACAGTAGTCGTGTTAGAATGAGGTGTTATATCAACCAGAATGTTACACAAAGGAAGAAAGTGAGTGAAGGATAATGGAGAAGAGAACTGTGGTCCAGACACACCTGCTCAGGATTATATTTGGAGAGGACTCCTTCACCATGAAACTCCTCCAGCACATCCTTCAGCTTCTTTGAGGAGTCTGAGGAGGATAAAGTGAAAAGCAGATTTGTGTTATTATATTTACTGCAACATACTGACTCTGATACTCTTGATTCACTTCTGGAAACCATGCATCTACACAGTAATGCATTTTTAAGCAGAGGAGCCCCATCAGGTTGTTTGCACACCAAGTCCATTTTCTCTAGCAGTTTTTTTAATCATATCTCTTTGTCGAAATGATCCTTTGGATAAAATGCTTCCTCATAAACTGAATAAACACGCTGCATCTCATTAAGGAATGGTGTGATGAATACTCATCTGTACTAGGAAGCGCTGCATCAGTCGAGCTGAGCCTGTGAGTCACCCTGTTAGTGAAAAGTAAAAGGGGACATGGTGTCTATCTCACTTTTAAATGCTAATCCCATATCCATGCGCGCGCACACACACACACACACACACACACACACACGTGTCATAGAGCATCTGTCCAGAACACTGATCGTAATGACCTCCTCCCTCGATCATCTATCAAACAATTACAGGGGATAAATGTACACGTGTACATGGGCGGATCACCTTACTTCCACTATCACCACACACACTTATGCATGCACACACTCAAGACCTGATTTCACCAATCATGTCAGCTGTCATAATCAACTATGGATGACGCTTCACTTCATTATTTTTAGTGCCCTACCGCTTTGCAGCCTGTAAAGCTTTATTATTTCTGTCCTGCATTACACGTCCACAGTGACAGGAGGAGGCAAACGGGGACAGGTAAGATGAGAAACGTGTGGTTAGAGAATATGCAGTGCGCAGAAAAATTGAATGTGTACAGCATTAGCTGTAGTCACCAGCATTACAGCCGAAAAAAAATTCTTTACTGTAATGCTGAGATTAGTGAACAAATCAATGAAATGAAAATCCATCAATTACTTTGATTACGAATTTAAATTTTAATTTCTCTTTATGGCATTGTAAACTGAATCTTTTGGTTTTGGACTGTTGATGAGACAACACAAAATTTTGTTTTAATTTGATTATTTGTTTGTTTGTTTGTCTTCTGTCCCAAGATGCACACTGATTGACAACAAAACAAATGCTACAATGTCACAAAACCAGGAAACCACAGATTCAACCTTCAGCTGCAAGAAGAATTTCTGGTTTTTAGTCGATCAAAAGGCTTCCAGATTATTTTCACTATAAATTCATAATTAATAGTTTTCATAATTTCTTGAATTAACCAGCTTATAAAAAAGCAGAAAATACTAAAAAAAAGTGATGTCTTCACATTTATTGTTCGTCTGACAA
This sequence comes from Centropyge bicolor, assembly GCA_037975185.1. Classification (NCBI taxonomy): domain Eukaryota; kingdom Metazoa; phylum Chordata; class Actinopteri; family Pomacanthidae; genus Centropyge; species Centropyge bicolor. Next base: position 206,579 of record JBBMOC010000070.1, read on the forward strand.
ACAGTAAAAAAAGTAATTCAGTTGACAGTGTATCAAATAAAGGCCAGTCCTTACAGTTGAATAGACTAGAGACTGTTTGGCATCTCTCCTTTACTAATAACTTAAATGATTAAGCAATTATCTAAATTGTAGTTGACTCATTTCTCTTGATCAACTAATCAGTTAATCAACAAATTGTTTCAGCTCTAACTAATTGTATCAGGGCTGCAACTAATGATTATTTTCATCATCAATTAATCTGATGATAACCAACGGTCCAAAAGACAAAGACATTAAGTAAGAAGTTATCATATAACACAAAGAAACCAATCAAATGACACTGGAGAAGCTACAACCAGTCAATGTCTAAAAATGAATTAATCAATTATCAAAATGGTTGCAAATCGATTGATGAACACTTGGATTTGATTATATGGCTTATTAATGAACCCGGCCCTTTAACCTGATAGTATTGTTCCCTCTCATAGCCCTATCTCCAGAGGAAGACACAGTCTGTGTCCTTCATTACGTCCTTGATTGATTGGCTGTTGATACGCAAGCCTTCCTGTCCACTCCTCACCATCAAGAATAATGAGACCTTCCCAGTGTGCACATTTGTCATGTTTCCATTATACTCCTATCTCCACTGCAGCCAGGCTCATAAACCAAACAGCGACATGAATGGGGTGAGGATTAGTATAGATCATTTGTGCCCTCTCCTGTTCAGGGTCTTAAGTAGAAATGAATGGAGGCAAAACAAAAATGTGCAACATCACCTTAACCACATCTACCTCATTGCTGTGGGGTTGTCAACAATCCGTTTCCAGGGGAAGAAAGTAAAGCATGTTTAACATACAAACAAAGTTTTGACATCACTGGTCATGCCTTTGAGAAGCAAATTGCTGGCATAGCATGTAAAACATTGTCAGGAATCTGGCCTTTGTTTTGCTTGTCAAGTTTGTTTTCAAATGTGGAGTGGGCTCGTTGTTGCCCCTTGTGGCCCTTAAAGGGGAAAAAACATCCACTCCAACTGCAGTTCTCATCACTCATCAAGTACCAGTGGGTGTTTTCCGCCCTCAGTTGACTTAGCAAACAGTCCTGGCAATAGAAATATGATGTATAATCTCATTCAGTCCGTAGATATCTGTCAGATCATGAAAACACAAAATGATGCAGCCCACTGCAGATATCAGGTAAAAAGTCATGTTTAGGTTTTGCATTTGAAACTGTATGAGTGAATGGGATGCTGAAGTCACAGACTGGGATAGACAGAAGGTGGAGTGATGGCGTTTTAGGATGGAGCATACAAGTTAGATTTTAGGTTAAATGGGGTGTGTGTGTGTGTGTGTGGGGGGGGGGGGGGGGGTCATTAAGGTATTAAAAATATTTTGAGTATTTTTGAGTCTTTGTAAACCAAAAAGAAAGCAAAAGTTCAGAAATGGTCACGAGTCACGACGATATTGGGTTTTAAGTGTCAGGCTGGGTGGTGTAGGGCTCAAGTGCATAACACAATCCTGAGCTTAGAAAAGCCTTTTAATGAAATCAGAAATGTTATCTAAACAAAAACTCACGGCAAGGTTGGGCCCCAGGAAGTCAAAACTCCAAACACAAAAAAGAACATCAGCAACAGACATAGCAGGACATGACACAGGATGACGCGGACAGGAACATGAACATTATGAGAAGACAACAATCCAGCAAGGGCAAACTCAAATGAACTGACTTATAAAGACTCCTGATAGCTGATTAGCTGCAGCTGGGAACACAGGTGATAGGATGAAGTGGGAGTGGCTGGGAGATGGGGTGAGGCAGAGGCGGGGTGATAAGGAAAGTACAGAGACCTGAGATGAGAGTCTATGGCAGGTGAATAGTGTCAGATAGAACAACAAGACACAGGCATGACAAGACTAAGGCACAACAAGACTACAACATGACAAGGCTACGACATGACAAAACAACAACATAACAAGACTATGGCAAGACAAGACTACGATGTGACAAGACTACGGCATGACAAGACGACAACATGACAAGACTATGGCAAGACAAGACTACAACGTGACAAGACTATGACATAACAAGACTAAGGCGTGACAAGACTGACAGGACTAAAAAATTAAGACATGAACTTAGACACAAAACTAAGACACAGAACTAAGATACAACATGGCAGGACACAACCAGTGCTGAACAAAAACACGTCAGGCAGTGTGCAGAGAACAAAAACTAAGGCTGACCAGAACTAACACAAAAACAGAAGCCTGACTGGCATAATTGTGACATAAAGTACAAAAAAGCACAACTTACTTCTCTAGATGACAGGTAAAGTCTATTAACAATAATAAAACCTGTACAGTAGCTAATTATATAAAACAAAGTGGTGGATCCCCCACTGAACTGTGTCGGGACAGGGCTTTCTGCCAGAAAGCCGTTCAAATGTCACATGACATTGCATAAAGAGCAACAAAGTCCATATAGGGATTAGGTCATGCTGGATGAATGAGTGAAACACAGGATGGTTTTCTGTCCCATGTGAAACCAAAAGTCAATGTTGACTTATTTTATTTACACTTTGTTGTTGACAGAATAGCTTTCTGTCAGAAAGATCTTAAGGCAAACTTCTCCCATGTGCCCCCTGGCCTACTGCTGCAGCTACATTCTGCTCTGTACAGCCACTAATGACTTAAAGCTGTATTGTAACAGTCTCTTCTACTATGGAAGTGTTGACATTAATGTTCAATTGGCATGATGTTTGCCATATCAGGACAAATTTTTTTTTTTTTTTAACTTTACCCAAATAACAAACCTGACAGAACTGCATAATCAAGAGGAGAACTTCAAATCAGGAGGCAGTCAAAAGAAAATAGAATATAAATTTAAAAAGAAAATAGAAGACCATAACAGAGTGCAAAGCTGCCTATAAAAATAAAATGCAGTCATTTTTGAATCGTGATGTGAGGAAATTCTGACAGGGACAAGAAATTATCACAGGTTATAAATCTAACACTATGAATGTTGTAATGATTCTGTCCTTGCCAATGTCTTGAATTGTATCTTGTATGTTTGACAGTGTTGATTATGCACCACAGCAGGCTTAGGCAGTTAATAAAATCACGTGTACCAAACTTCAGGATTTCCCTGGATGGAGTTAAGAAACAGTTTTTACATGGTAACGTGGCCACATCTCTGGGTCATTGGCATTGGCAGTAAGGTCTTGTGGTCATGCAATGATTCATTCTCCTTTTTCTAGGGACCTGTGCTCTAGAGTAATAGAGCCAAAAAGATGACTTACTTGCACATAGTTGCCTTAACCTCAGTACCTATAAAGTGCTCTTGCAAGATAGTGTGAAATCATCTCCCTCCCGAGGCCTCACCATTCTTGGATCGTCAACAGTCTGCATACCAGTCAGAGTGGGAGGTAGGTAGACGCACAGCTGATAATGACCAATAGTATATATTAATGCCTTGAACAACGTCACAGGCTCATTATATGGATTAATGATTTTCTCCTAAGTTTATCAATACAAGAGCTCCATAGAGTGGCGTTTTGTCTCCGATACTGTATAGACTATACACCAAAGAGTGCCGAGCTTCAGGCTACATACACATATGTTTGAAGTACGTAGATGGTACATCCTTGGTGGCCTTCCTAAAGCCTGACATTTCCTCCTTGGATGGCTTTGAGGAAAAGGCAGGGAACTTCATTAAATGGTAGAATTGGAAATGGAAATTGCACAGTTTTAATGTTGATCATTATTTCTTGCAACTGTATAACATCTCACTCCCATAGAGCATCCTGACCTTTGTCCTGATTTGTGTGTGGTGAACCTCTCTCCATCCTCGCTTGTGAACGACTGAGTCTTTCCAGGATGAACCATTCATACCCAATCATGATCCTATCACCTTTTACCAATTAACCTGTTTACTGGTGGACTGATCCAAACAGGTGTTTTTGGATCAGCCCACAACTTTCACAATCTTTCTTGCTCCTGTCCCAACTTGTTTGAAACATGTTCCTGCCATCGAATTCACAATAAGCAGATATTGTATCTTTGTCAACCTTGGAATTAATGTTACTTTTACTGGTCCAACATGGCCTTCAGCAGGTCCTGGCCACTAATTCATCAGGGCTGACTAGAAATCAATATCTTTCCACATAGCTTAAACAATTTAGCCCTGCAGCAATGTAGGTTTGTATTTCATGTTTAGGTTAGAAGTATTGTCATGGGTATGCCATAGATAAATAACACCAAAAATAAAATTATTTTAGTGATACATTGTAATATCTTCATAAAGATAAAAATATATTTTGACATATTTATGTATCTACAATTTATTTCTTCAGTATTTGGAAACATCACTTGGTTATCTTATGTTTGTTTTATTGTCCTCTGTACTGCCCCAAAGTAGCAAGGGAATTCTTTTGAATGACACCTGTCTCAGTTCCTCTCTGTATTTAAGTGAATGTTGGTTGACTGAAAAAAAGGTCATTTGTATAAAAGTCACAGCGGAATATCTTGACCTTGATCTTTCCGTGTCATCAATGCAAATCCTTGCAACTGACACCAAGGAACTGGCAATCAAATGAAGTGATACGTGGAGACAACCAGTGAGTGAGGAAACAACAGGTGATGGAGCAACTTGTTTTTAATTTTTAGCATACACACACACACACGCACACACACTCACATCTAAATAGACAGAGTTAATATTAAGTCACAGTTATTTTCCATTGGTTTGGCTTATTTCTTGAAACAGAAATGACATTCTCAAAATAAAATGGACAAACCTCCAAACCACTTGGCAATTGTTCACAACATAATTGAATTTCTCATTTAGTTGATCAAATTGCAAATGTCTTAGTACATGTCTCAGTGTCTCAGTACAGTATCTTTGCAAATGATTAAGTAGAGGTAGCCTACAGTTAGCACAGTTTCCAAGCGAATAGATCTTGTTGATCTGAACTGATTGTTGATTCTCAGTCTAATGGTTGTTCTTTCCAAAACATGTCAGCATCATTTCATCTAATAAGTTGTCACATGCAAAATAGTCTGTTCAATTGTCAAAATGAGTAAAGAACATAATACCATGAATACCATATGTGAATCTCTTGGAACATTTGATAAGTTGATTCACTGACAGTCAGGTGAAACTGGAACTTGACTTAATGAAAGAGGAGTTTTACACATACACAGAAGTTCCTCATCTTCTTGGAGTGCCTTTACACTGATTTGATCCCTGACAATGACAGAGGTCTCGACTCACCTACCAAACTATGTCATTTGGTGGGGCAATGTGAATTTCCACCATGGCTCATCAGGGCCTGGTTCACTATTCATCCAAGGACGGTCATGGTGTTCCTACCACCTTATTCTCCTTACTCTCCTTACTACATGAATTTAGTTTTGAAGCATGAGTGAACAGTTTTGGGAGAGATATGAGCTTTTGCAGGTGAACCATGGTGTTGTACTGAACTGTAAGACTGTTTTGCCAAATGATCTAAGAGTTTTGAAAATGCAATTTTGTTTCAAGATATGAGCCAAATCAATGAAGGAAAAACTGTAATATTAACTATTCTGGCAACCACTTAGTAGTTAGATCTTCTGTCAATGACCTTCCAGTCATATTGACTTGTTGTGGTTTTACTTCATACAGGTCTATAAAAGAATGATTTATACATGATTCCTCAACAGAATAGCTTGCGTGAGAGAGTCATACATCATCCACAATGACAGGCGTAGTCCACCAGGAACTAGAAGACAGATGCTCTTTTGACTAACAAATTTGGTTACTAGCAAGGGAAGAGATAGCCACAAGTCTCATCCGACAGGCTAATAAGTGGCATTCCCAAAACATGGAGGATGAATGTGACTCAAATCATCCTGTCTGAGGTCCACTGTTTGTTCTCCTTTTGAATTTAGCACTCTTTTGTACCTGAACCTATAAGAGGCTCAGGAGTGAACAGATGCCACTAATAGACTGATGATCATTGGTGCAGTAACTGAACACGATCAGTAAATGAGTGATTTTAAGCAACTGTAAAAAATGACAAGATTTCAATCATTTAATTTCCTTCCAATCAGTCCTTTCAAGACTTGGACAAACTGGAACATGCTCATGCTCACAACAAAGAAGACGGCAAAGACAAGCATATAATGTGAAATAAATGGATTATTTAACATGTATTTAGATTAGGAAAATTGGAACAATGCAGAGGTGAAAAGGATAAATGTTTTTTTTCTTTTAAGCTATAAATTGAACCTAAAATTATTAAATTATATATCATTTTTGATGTATTTGCTGCTCATGTACTTTACATTGTATGTCTCCTTAGTGGCATTTGTGGTTTATGGGCCTGCATATCTACTTAAAATCCATGGATGCACTCTTTTGAATTTGATTTTCATAAAGTCGTTGGCATGCTGTAGCATTAGTACCACATGATTTTGCAAACAAAGCTTTATAGTGGCATCAGCTGCACACACACACACAAGTGCACATACCGTATGTGTGCTGACACACACGCACAGATGCACACAGAAAGTTATCATCCATGCCACAATCGCCCCCCAACACACAAAAGAACAAAAACAAATGTGGAACCCCCAGAATCAAACTCGTGGGTACTCACACTCGCTGTATTGTTGCAGCTGGGCAAACTCAGCTGGGCTCAGGCAGACCCAGCTCGCGTCTCCCATGCTGCCGTAAGCCAGGGGCGAGGCGCTGTGTCTGTGAGTGTGTCGGTAACGAGTGCCACAAATGGGATTGACGGTTATCCTTAGGTCAAGTTGTGTAATAAGACAGAGGAGAAGAGGTTTTGGGATGTCATCTCTGCCTCTTTATAACAAGCACCTTTCAAGCACACAGGAGGTGCAGAGTTGAGATAGCTGAGGCCACAGGAGTACTGGTGGAGGCAGAAAATTGGAAAGATGATAATGTGCGGCTGAGCAGGACTTTTCAAGTGTTAAGATCAAGCCGGGAGGGTCGTTGCTCTCAGGTACTGAGTGCTGCTGAGGTGCTCCGGATATTGAATTAGTCACTTTGACTGACAAAATAGAAAAACAAAAGGATGTATCGTGACTGTCACAGTAACTAACTACTCCTCCTCATGACTCGGAAATGGCACAAGTTTCCTCAACAGGTCTGCAACAATAAACACCTTCTCTGACCTGGAGAGAGAGAGAGAGAGAGAGAGGCAAACACAGGCAGAAGGAATAAGAGAGTGAGAGAGAAACCAGGAAAACATAAATTAAGGTGATCATCAACAATCTTTAGACTATATGAAATATAAAACATGTCAGCAGTCATAACAGAAACACCTGTAACATCTCAAAGTCCTTTTAAAGATGGGGGAGGGAAAGAAGCAGAAAAGATGAAAACATACAAACATAGACCAAAAGACATTCACAGCAGAAAAGGAGGTGGAGAGCGATGTGGCAACTGAACACTGAGGAGGGTTAGCTGTGAGAAATGCTTCGACCAACATGCAGGGGATCAGCATAGTTTAATCACTGGAGTGAATTCATAGTTTTTTAACTTGTAAAAACACATTTAATTTCTACAGCTGATAAAGACTTCAAAACTGAAGCAACACTGATCTAAGTAAGTAAAAAATAGAGTAATGCATTAACTCAACAGAGGGTACCCCCCTAAAACAGCACTTTAATTTAAACACATTAACCTGCTTTTCATTTCATTTCATTTCAGAAAATTCCATTTCTTATGAAGGTTTTACAGTCATCACTGAGGCTGCTTTTGCTTTTTTTACATTACATTTAAGTCATGCTCTAACTAAAACCTTCCATACAGGTTTAACCAGAACCAGCAAAAGTGTTATTTTAAGATGTTCAAAAACAACTGTCCCAGATACTCTGGACAAACCACAGGGGGACAAATGTAGAGTCAACTCTTTTGTGAACCACTGACCCGTCACCATGCTATTATCCATGTTGGAAACCTACTGACCTCTTCACCGCTTGTTTGTACCACCAGCTCTCCCTACAGCCTAAAGAATTCTTGTGAGAATCCAAGAGCCTCTTTATCATCCCAGTTATAATCAATAATAGAACACACGAATGCTACGATGCAGTATACAAAACCTACTGGCCCTTCAACTTTCAAAAGCTTAATACTGCACCGTCCATGCCTTACTGAACATTAGACCATTCTGTGGTAAGAGATTTTAAATTGGCGATTGTATTTTTTAAAATGGTCTACATTTTCCATTTCTTACTGAATGATGGCTCCCGTCCGCTGCTTCAGCAATACTTTTTGAGGCATCTCCCCAAGACTATGGCTTCTTATTTCTGTTAGACAATACAAGAAAGGGTGTGGAATACCAACCATCTTTTCTAACCTGTCTTCACCTGCACCGAGTGCCCTTTTGGACATTTCTCAACCTGAATGAATATTTGAATATTTACCCATTGTTTTTAAAATTCAACAACACATTGGGTCACATTAATCTTTTATAGACCCTCGAAGCACAATTCCAATTTTCTATCTATTGTTGTCTATTGTAAGTGGCTCTTCAGATTCTGAAGCAGGACCCTGTTACTAGTCTAGACTTTACCCAGCACGTATAGGTAGGTAGGTAGGTAGGTAGGTAGGTAGGTAGGTAGGTAGATAGATGGATGGATGGATAGATAGATAGACAGATAGATGCAACCATGACTCACAACTTACCTGGACCTAAGTTTCACAAAAGTTATTGATTTTGATGTGTCATCTGTTTAACTGGTTCCAGTTTCTGATCACTCCTGTGTCTTTTTCAATTTTGCTCTCTGTACTCCAAGTAAGTGTTTAAAGCCTTAGACATATACTTATGCTTTTGAGTGTCTACCTGATTATACTTGACTCATGTAGTGCAAATTCTGATTCCTTTAACAATCTCACAGGCACTATGACAAGACAACTACTTGACTCCTCTCACTCGTCTTAAAACCAGAAAATGCACTTGGATGAAATCAGTGGCATGGTTTTCAGATGACACCGGGCCCTCAAACAGATTTGTAGAAAACCGAGAGCAGGTGGCGTGAGACAAAACATAACTTTCTGCCTTGCCTGGGTCGAGAGTTTCAAGAATTATAAACATGCACTGTCTGCTGCCAAGACAGCATATTTCTCCCACTTAATTAGTTTCCAATCTTCCTTCCTTAAAGTTGAAGCTATTTGAAAGGCTTTCATTGAACGACTGACCTACTTGACCAATAACAATCTTTTTGTCAAATTTAAATCTACCTTTCTGTCTGTCACTATACTGACACTGTACTGACCAGAGTAGTCAAAGATCTGCATTCACATTATTTCATCTGCATCTTGACTTGACCACAGCTTTACTTTTTCTTTAAGCTTCCTGTCCACACTGGAATGTGCTATGTTACGTACATTGACATCCACTGCTTGTGATCTTGTACCTATTACAAGATAAAAAGTAGTGTAGAGGTAAAACATTTATAAATCCTCCTTAAACAATTTCCATCATTGCAGTGACTTGTATTCTATGGAATCTTTTAAATAGGAGTCATATGTTTCTTAATTCTGCATTAATGGAAAAGACAGGAGTCAATCCAGCTGTCCATTCTTATCTTATCATTTATGTATTGTGACAGAACAGGATCTACAATGTGGAATGTTGAATGAGATCATGTGGAATGTTAATCTATTTTTATTTTCAAAACTTGAAAACAGCTGCCAAATTTACATTATCGGGTGGTCTATGCCTTTAATGCTAGTCCAGCACAGGTGGAGATGCTGTATGGTAGTATCACATCTACATTGTGTGGGTCTGTGTTCGAGTGGAAATGATGGTCTGCTGTTGTGTGTGTGTGTAGGTGTGACTTGCTGGCAGTTTTGCTCCAGAATACTTTGTTAGTGACTCTTAACTGCAAAAGCTGTTGTGTTAAACATGAGCTGGTGTCATGGATTTGTTTTATTATCATCACAGACTGCAGACATTATGTTATCCACGCAAGATACTGTAAAGATTGTAAGATTTCAGTTCACTACAACATGTGCCTGCACTGTACTGGATTTATGCCCTGGAGAAAAAATTGACCCACTTGATTGTCATCGTAAAATTTGCACTCTGTAAATATCTGAGCACACTGCATAATATGATGTATAAGTTGAACATCTGTCAGAGCTGGAAGAACATGAGAAACTCTTTATTCTCATCCAATAAATATCAACTACATTTTCATAACAGCATTAATCACACCAGTTCTCCTGTACAGCTGTGGGATCAGCTGCTCCTGGCGTTATCATAATAGTCACAGATTTGCATTTCACATTTTTACTGAGACCATATTCCACCCATGCAAGGAGCCCTTTACAAGATGGAATAAGCACAATACCCCTGATTTGCAAAAGTCCCATACAACACTTTGGCTAATGCCTTCTTGTGGTTTTTGTACATTACTACAAAATAACACACACACACCGGCAGTGACTGAAATTGGACAACAGCACTTTAGATGAGAAATGCAGAACAACAAGACATTGAAAATAGTGTTATTATATTGTGGAACTTATTAAATTAACATAGTGGAAACCTATACAGTACATTAGGCTTAACTGGTATGCACATAATATGACAACCACCTGGTGTTTATCCACCCTTGTTCTTTCCGCTGGCCTCTATTCTTTACACCCTGCTTTCATTTGACATCTGGTTTTTATTTGAGGGAATATGGTAACTTAATTATGAACAACAACCTATCATCGAACTGAGAAGTTAGCATCAGTGACAACAAACAGTAAACTAGCAGAGGTGTCAGCTAGTTGTGTGCAGAAAACTAGTTAAAGCTGTGGGTAACTTTGGACCAAAGTGGTGTCAGGTCAGATGACTTCCTCTTAAATGTGTATGTGTCTTTTCAGCTTTGGGGAACGTATAGCAGGATGTGTGAATTGATCAGAATCAACATGTTTGGCTTGCTTTTACTAGAGTTAGAAAAAGTGGTCAGAAGTTAAAGGAAAAAACTGAAAATAGAACAAACAAATGAAAAAATGCCCAGTCCTCATTAGGGTACTTGTGTGACTGTTTGTGAGATGAGATATGAAATTAGTTAACTTCAGTGATAAATTTAGTGCTGACCAAGCTAGTCATTCTGAGGTTAATGTGTTACAAATACAGGATTCTAGGTAACTGTTAATTCACTGTTGGGCTAACTGTTCAATATTTTACTACTTTTAGTTTTTACATTTCCTCTTATGGAGGAAGGTGGCTGTAGCACAGGAAGTGGAGAGGTGGTCCACCAATCAGAAGGTTGGTAGTTTGATCCCTGGCCCCTGCAGTGTTGAAGTGTCCTTGGGCAAGATACTGAACCCCATAGTGCCCCCGATGACTGTTCCATCGATATGTGAATGTAGATTGCTTTGGATAAAATCATCTGCTAAGTGAAATTGTAGAATTATTGACTCTCAGTATTACTGCAGTGACTGGCACATTATCTAATTAGGCAGATAATGGGCAGGTACACCCCATTGGAATTGCTTTTTGGATGGCTGAATTAGCTTTGGAAACCCCCATACACCCCCCAACACTCACACCCTTACACAGTGGTTGGCCAGCTGTGTGAAGTAAACAGGGTTTAAGCTTTTTCTCCACCTCTTTTTTCTTTCTTAACACAATTTTCCTTTTCATATGAACAACCAAGTGCAACACATTGAATGTCCTCCTGGTTAGAAAGATGTGATAGAAAAAGTCGAAAAATGCATACCATCATCCATATATTTAAACAATGCCACATCTCCCTCACTGTAGACAGCTGGCTTTTCACTCTGCCTTCCAGTTTGGCCGTGTCTTTACAACTGTACAACTATACATTTTTTATTTATAGCATTGTTGTGCAAGACTTACAAACTCCTTCTGGACAAATGTAACTCAACATTTAATATAGGTCTAAACATTTAACCCACTTTTGTTGTTCCAGTATTAAATTAATTTGACATACTTTTACGTTTTAAGTATAATTACTTTTACTTTTTAATTACTTTTATACCTTTGGTCTCCTGTTTACAGTATTTCATTTTTTTCTTATCACTATAGTTGAATAGTCTTTTATCCAACAGTGTTTTTACAGTTCTTTTTGTTAAAAACAACAAATCCCAATTCGTCCTTTGAACCATTATTGGACTGGTTGAGGCTGAGCATTTGCACAGCTATGCAGCAATCTAAACACACTTTCTGATTGTCAGTCTCCCAACTTTACAAGCAACCAGTGCAACATATATATATATATGTGTGTGTGTGTGTATGTGTGTGTGTGTATATATATATATATATATGTATATGTATATATATATATATATATATATATATATATATATATATATATATATATC
>JBBMOC010000070.1:219268-245365 GCA_037975185.1 Centropyge bicolor
TATATATATATATATATATATATATATATATATATATATATATATATACACACACACACACACACACACAATAATTATTGTGAAATAATGATTATTTTTATTTTATTATTATTATAGCAGTGTTGTTACTTCATATCCTTTCCTGTGCTATATCAGCCGATCTCCTGGACTACAGGGAAGGTGGCATTTACTTATGGGCTGAGCAGGTTAAACGTGAACAAAGCAGGGATGTATATGTATATGGTGAGTGTGTGGCAGCCGCGCGAGCGTTCGGGCCTCCCCTCTGCGCAGAGAGGGATTCTGTTTTGCTCACGAGGTTGCCCGGCAACTATGACGTCACCGGAGCGCACGACGAAGAGCAGCACCATGACAGAGACAGACAGAAATCGAGGGAGAGAGAGACAGAGAGATCGCCACACACGCTATGAACTACATGACAGACATCCTTCCTCTCTGCATGTGTTCTCATTATGTGTTTGTCTGCTCTCACCACAAACCATTTGACTTCTTTTATTCAACCACAGAAAAAAGAACTAGCCTCACTCTGTCCAAAGGTGCCCACCACCACCGCTTAACCTCTTTGGTTGTTAAATTCTCATATTAAAAAAAAAGTGTGACAATTCACTATAGACATGGGGCTGCGTGCCAGATCATTTCTTGGTGGGAGCAGGGCAAGAAGCAGAGACAATTACTGCAGAGGAAATGGTGGGAAACGATGTAGAAAATGTGATGGAAATATGGAAATGATGTGTGTTGTAACATAAATGCAACACATGTATTGATTTGAGGAAGGTTACAGTCGGCTTGCTCAGATCTGATGTTTTCATCTGCCAATGTTTTCATCTCTCCAGCCGAGTGGAAGCCTCAGCGGACTATGTTTCATGTGTGTCATGATAAATTTGCAAAGCCTGTTTCCACTGCACCTACATACAAAAATACAATATAAATAAGTATTCCGTTTTTATTTATTACATCAACCTTTCAACTTCACCCAAGCATGAAACCTTTTTTGGGATGTTTTCTCCACTATTTCTACATTTCCGCTACAGATTTTTTTATGCAAAAAATTTATAATGTGCATGAAAACAGGTGGTTGGAAAAAGACCTAGATATGAGAGTGGTATTAATAATCGCAAGGAGTTCTCTGCCAGACAGCAAGTAAGCTGTTTCCTAAAATATAAAATTCCTTTAAGGTGTCTCTCCAGCTTTTAACTCGCTCTCAATAATAAGCGAGTGAAAATAGACCTGACAAAAAGGACAGCCAGTTTTGAGAGGCTCCTTCGAATGTGCTGCCTCAGTGCTGTGGTTTGGTTGGCGTCAGTGACTCACAGAGCCTCTTGGTGTTAAAAAAGAAAGAGACGGAGAGAGAAAGAGGGGTTATTTACACCTCCACGGTACATTATGTTCGTTGCAGCACTCCACCTGTTTCATTTTGAATGTTTGAAAAATCAATGGCAACTTAGGAAACCAGATGTAATGAATTACATTTTTTGGTGTGACAAAGTTTTTCTGTTCTGAACATTGTCTTGGGAAAACAATGTAAAGCAAAGATATATCTTAACTCCTCACCCACCACCCACCCTCCTGTGATTGTAAGGAATGTGACTATGGACCATTTAATTACATTCAATCCACTCCAGGATCCAGGATTGAGACAAGTCTGCTGGATGACAAAAGTGGAGGGCTGATCCAGAATCAGTCCAGTCATCAGAATCAGAAAAGTCTAGCTTAAAGTATAGATGCCATACAGGACGCCTCGAAGTGACATTCCCCTGTAGAGTGCTGAGCAGGATGCTGTGGGCTAGGCTGGCCCTCGCTACAGGAAGAGAGCGTGGAAGCCCTGATAGCAGCAGCTCTTGACACAGATACACTCTTGCCAGCAGAGCGCTCTCGCTGACTGCCGGCATGTCTGCTGCAGGAAGCCACAGGCCTGTGTGACCATATGATTAAATGGATACCAACAGCAGCTTTTCTGTCTCAAACATCAGTTATTTTCAGCACTGAGATAATCTTCATGATCCATGCACTTACTAAATATAGCCCTCCTGCTATAACTGGGTCGGTAGCTTACTGAACAACTCCAGAAACCTAAAATTCAAGCTGCAGTTCACACCTGCATGGCGGCTTCTACTGAAACACTGTATTGGCTGATTATGGTTTGTTGACTGAAGCTCAAATTGGCAATAGGCAATACTTATGGTGCAAGTTACCCAGAAAAAAAATCCTGTAAGACTAAAGTTTACTCAAATCTGCACTGTATGTAAAGACCTTTAGGTTTTCATCAGTGTGATCGATGTTAAATGTTTATAATGAGAAAGCATACTTAACCCAATTCACACCCATAACAGAAAGCGCTACCATTTTGAAGCCGTTCACAACCAGCTGTCACGAAGGGGAGGTGAAAGATGACAAGATGAAGGTTGAGTCAAATTCAGTGCAGTCAGAAAATTAACAGGAATCTCACAAAGGACTCGATTGCACTAATTGTCTCATGGGAATCAACAGCCCGAGTGTTCAAAACAACACACACTCTCCAAGTGCTAACAGCTACAACTGCAACCTCCTGGGTACTACAAGCAAACCTAAACACAGAGACAGGAGAGCTGTGTTGGTAAGTATAGCACAACTCTGCATCTAAGCTGTTTTATCAAGTCAGTGTAATTGACATGCAGTGAAATCAATCATGCAGAGCTCTTGCATTATGCGTGTGCTGTACATGACGTGCCTGTGCGTTCAGCATGAATTTGGCAGCGTCGTTCTAACTTAAAGTGTTGCACCCTGGCAGTAGCTTGTGCCTGCTTTGCTCTTTCCTGTGTGTAGGTGTGTTTGTGTATGAGCCTGAAATCCAATCTTTTGCCATAATCATCGCTGTCTGCACATTCAGAGCTCTCTGTGAAATAAGGAAATCAAACAGCTCAAGTGTGTGTGTGGGCTGAGGTTTTAATTCTTTCACCCTCGAGACCAAAACAGGGCCAATTCTTCAGTGTTAGTCACTGAAGCGCTTGAATCACTTCAATCACCTGGATCCCATGGCAGGTTTGCTCTGCCTTGTTCAGATCATTACTGCCCATAATAGCTCATTAGCCTCTTTGTGGCGGTCTAGGACGCTTAAGAAAATGCTCACAGTACTGGAACAATAAAGGGCGACTGTTATGAGTAGTGATATGAGTGACAAATGTCAGTTACATTAAACCATTTGGAATGCCAAGTTTCAATGTCCCTCCTAAACCACAAGCACTGAACCTTCAGACGTAAATTCACTGTCCCTGTGACATCGCGGCTAAAGTCAGAGTTTAGGAGTGAGTGAGGGCTCCAAACTCTGTATGATGAATAGAAGAGCAATGAAAATCATGAGCAAAATATATGACTGGCAAAATAAGCAGTCAATGACCTGGTTGAGCTTTTTCACCTTGGAACTGCAGTGAACCAATAACGGATTCAGACATTCAGAGTTTCATACATCACATACCTGACAAACGAATCTAGTCTAGTTTCACTATTTTCGAAACAACTGCAGAGACGTGCTCAGTTTTTGGTTGTAAAGTTATAAAAGGGGAAATGGTGAGCCTTCGTGTATTTGTTCCACAAAGTTATATTGAAGTCGTTTATTCTTTCATTTATTCTTTGGAGACAGTGAGTTGTTGATCAAGTTTTATTTTTGCTGTGTCCAGCAAATCTGGAGAAAGGCGGTGGAGAAAGAGGCGGGACTATTTGCAAACAAAGTAAGTAAAGCTTTTGAATACACACTTACACCTGTATGCACATACATGCATTGTGGGTTATGAGTGACAAGAAAGAGGAGTATGTTTTGCACACTGAGCCATCTTTAGTAAGGCCCAGCACAGGCCTGGGGATGAGGAGCCTGTCTTCCCAGGATCAGTCATTTCAGCAAGTGCCTCCAAACGACATATGTTTACATCCAAGAGACAAAGGCCTCTGGTGACTGCATTAAATATGACGGGAACACGGGAGGAAATCAGGGTAAAAGTAAAACAACAGTCTGTGAAAGGCGGAGGCCGGACTGGACAGATGGGTCAACAACATGTTGGATTTTAACCTGGGAGACCGCTCCTCTTTTTCTTTAAGCATAACCAAAACATTCCTCAACCTTTACCATGACTTTATCTTTAGAACCATGATAACAAGGGTGTCCTAATCTTGATGAAGTGGCAAGTAAGTAAGTGGTTCTTTCCCATTTGCATCATGTAAAGTGTGTGTAGTCTTCACAGTTATAATGTCTGTTTGCTTTATGTGTTTTGTTTTGGGATTTTATTTTGGGGGTGGGGGGTCTTCCTTGTACCAAAGGGCAGTTTTTCTGTCGTATTCATAAAGATCTTAGCCAGTGAAACTTCTTGCTGAAACATTGACAGAAACATGAATCCAGCCAGTGATGGCCCGTGGCTGTGCAGTATGCACCCTCCCAGCAGTGAGGGCCACAACAGGAGAACTGGCCTTTCCAAATGAAGAGTTCTTGCTCACAGAGAATCATTTAGTCCCGAGACGAACCAGTAGTCAGAGAGTGGAAAACATTTCTGCCGATGGAGATTGCTTTTTAATATTTTCCTCCTGTGCAAGGTTTTCAGTGTGGGCCACAGGGGGAGGGGGCACAGGCCGAAGACGCAGTTCAAGACAAATTGAGTAGTTAATATTGTTTCGCAGAATCGACTGCACGGGGGCACAGTTACCTTAGTGGCTCTAGACTGAGCTTCTTCTTTACCCATAAAAGGAGCGCTTCTAATCCCCTGTCAAGACTTGACAAGACACACATACTACACACAAAATCACACACACACACTATTCCTGCTTCTTGTCCCAGACTATCTTCACCACTCGCCCCCGTTATCAGAACTCACTGTTTCCACTTAGTCCTTCACTTTAAAATCTTCTCTGCAAAAGCTCTTTCCATCTCCACAGAATGAATCATCTCAGTTTTCACCCGTTTTCACAGCTCGCAGCCGAGGCCAGCATGATGAACGTCAGATCTACCTCAGCATCATTAGTCATCTGCTGAAGTTCCAGCAGACAGTTAGTTGCCTACAGCAGGTGTACCTTGTCAAAGTTACAAGGGTAAGAAATAGAACTTAAATGTGTGATGTGCTTTGATCCACTGTAGCGAACACCTACAGTGCAGACCCTGGGCTTCGAAATGGCACCGTGGCTGACACTCAAACTATCTGAGGAACATTGTGGATTGATCTGCGATTAGCTCTGCTGCAGGCTACGCTCACATAGGGCTGTGGCTTTCTGTTCTCTAACCTACTGCTGATGTAGCCTCACAAATACCAGGAGTATTTATGGAAGGCCTGGGTGTCATGGCAACTGGGGGATTGTGTGTAAAACGCAAAGGGGAATGGAAAGGCCAAGCTATACACAACAACTGATTGTACTGTATTTGAAAGGAATGCCAGGCCATTGAAAATAATAGATTTGCATGCTCTTTCTTTAGTGTTGCTATATAAAATGTTCCTTTCACAGGCTCAAAACTTTTCCTCTCCAATGGCTTTGCAGTATAATCCATTCAATAACATGTCTTAATCTTAAAGATCCCTTCCAGACAACACTCTCTTTCGAACAATAATTTTTGTCTCATGAGGTTTTAAAAAAAATTACCCAGTAAAATAATTCTTACAACTACATCCGTTCTTTCTCCTTCAATGCAAAATCCAGTCTATCATATCTGTATATATCTCCTACTTCACTGAGAACTTCATTCTCATCATACGTATGTGTGCTTGTCTATTGAATGAATGACTAGTTGCAAAGTCCTGCTTGAATGTATATGCCTTAAACTGAGATTTAAGGTGAGAGCAGGGAAACTTTGTTCCTCCAGCAGACAGACTCTGCGCGGCTTTAAATCGAAAAAAAAAATGACAGTATATTCTCTATCTATAGGTGTGGGTATTTTAGTTCTTGTCAATTCCATTTTAATTTTAATTCCTGTCATATCATGCATATGAGCAAAATATAGATAATTTGTGAAACATCTTGAAAGTAAATTTTTTTTATTCTTTCAGTTTCCCATACTAAAATGAATGTCATCTTCAAACAGGCAACAGGTAGCAAACAGTTTGCTTATCGTGCTATGCTCTTAGCTGAGTTCAAGATCAAGATCCTGTTGATGCAAATGTAAAGGCCTCAGCATGCTTAAAATAAAGTGCTTATTGTTATTATTATCATCTACTGTCTGTGGAAATGCAACACAGATCGAGGGTTTAGGGACGTGTAGTAGTGGGGTTAAGTACAGGTTTCATGTATGCTATACTGAAAGTGTTTGGTGGAAACGTGGCTTCAGAGCAGAGCCAAGCTGAGCGTGTGACTCCTCACATTTGATGTGCCGACTTAATCGATGAATCTATGTTAAACATGTGTACACAACTTGTTTTGTACCCTGCCCCAGGTGGCCAAAAAATATCTGTTCGTGCAGGTTTAATCTGAGTGGTTGCATCCCCATTCAAACACACACTGATAAGCACATGCCATTATTTTGTCTTGGATTTTAACAAAATTCAGTTTGATGCTTATTCAAACCATTTCATTCAGTTCAGCCCAAATCCAGGTCTACATAAGTACTGTTGATCAGGTTAATGGCTCATCAGTCGCCTATCTGCAATACAATCACATCATCTTTGTTTATGCGCATTCTTTCACCCTTTCTAACCTGGAAGTAAAATATACACAATGCTGTCAGTCACCTGTTAGAGGAGCAGCAATATAAAAACCTAGTGATTCAGTCAGTGACAGTAATGACTCAGAAGACTTCAGCCGGTGTGAGGATATTGCATCAAAGAGTCACAAAATTGCTCTCTTGTCTAGTTTTTAGTGATTTGCATAGTTGTTGTTTACATGTTGTTTTTATGCCAATGAGACACTATATTTAACAGTATTTCTTCTCTACAAATTTTGCTCAAAGCAGTTGTTGCAAAGAGGGGTTCCTTCTTCTATTCAGGTCAGTGAAATTAAAGGAATCATTCTGAGTCGGTCTGTGCCTGCTCTCGGCCTAATCACGCAGATCCATGTTGGGACAGGCGATTGTTCAGCTCTTAATCTGTCTGATGGCACAGGGATCATCATCAGGAGGCTTTCAGCACCATCTTCGCAGACCTCCGCTGACCCACCAGCTGGCCTCTCACAGACACAGGATTTTGAGCAACACAGGTTGAACACACATGGCACTGTCACATAGACACACATTGTACACACTGGTGCTTATGCTCTTTCTTGGGACTAAGGAAGTGAGCTGCATATGGCAGCGCTGCTAAACGATCCTCTTCCCTTCACCCTCCAGTCTAGTCTTTACACTCTCTCTCTCCCTCCTCTTTGTTGATCCTCTTCTCCTGATTCTCTCAGCTCTTGCCTTCTCCGCTCGCTCGCCGTGTTCTCGCAGACGAGACCCGGGCTGAAAATCTTGAATGTTTTTCACCGACCAAGTGGATGCTGTCAAGGAATAAATAACCGTCGCATTTGGTGATTGCTTGATGAGATGTAATTAGGCGTGCTGACTGCAGATTAATCACGAGAAGTCAGCCGTCTCATGCTAAAGCATCGCTCTCAAGGAGGCAACCTAGGATTTCTGAGGGAGTGACATTAACATATACTCACAAACCAACAGTGTTTAATTACAGACAAAAATATAAATTGGAATTATAGTTCACAATAAATATCTTAGTCTTTCCGTATCTCACTTCTTCATAGAACTGAGGACAGCACAAGATTCAAATAATAATTTATATACACAATTGATCAGTTATTTCTTTTAACATTCCCTCTTTGAAATATGAATATGCACTACCGGATTATGAGAAATATTTTTGCAAAAAGACTTCCCCTTCATCTTGTATCTCCCTAACAAAGGTCACCCTATTGGTGAAGAATGCTAGAGTATGTTTTCAGTTCATTACATTGGCCCTGCAAAAAAAAAAAAGCCTTTTGACTTTGTTTGTTTTTTTCAAGGAAACAGTGACCTGACCAAAAGAGGTGGCACTTGACACTGTCTCTGGACACAAACTAAAGCATACAAATGATGTTGTGTTGAATTGTTTTTTCTCCAGCTCCAGTTTTCTGGGGTGGAACGAGTCTGAGACATTTTGTTTTTAATCCATCTCCACCTAAACACACATCACGTCCTGTGTCGTTCGAACCTCCTCAACTACAAGTTGTGAAGCAATTTATCTCAAAACCTCACCACAAAGCCTTGTCAGCCTCTCTGGTTCAGAAACAGTGTATGAAAAGAAGAAAAAAGCTGGAGTGAGAAAAGGTTACACACATTTGGACACACATGTGATAACAAAATATGTCTGAAAAATGAAAGAGAATACAGCAAGAAACAAGGAGGGAAATGTGTCAAACGTAAATTTTGAAGTGCTCAGTATGTGCTGAAGAGACCAGAGGGAAACAGATCAGATAACACTCATCCCAGAAGAGAAAAAAGCAGCATGATCATCAACATAGAAGCAAGAGAACAAGACAGAAATGGGAGTAGGGGCACAGGAGGAGCGATCACACACAAAGTCTTCCCTACCTTGGCCCATTGCCGCTCCAACTATAGTCCGTGTAACATCCCCGGTCAGCAGCTCAGCAGACAGTCGGTCAGTCAGTCAGTGGGCTCCAGGATGTGGAGTGGTGGCTGGGCTCGACTGGTGTCTGCTTCCCAGTGAGCAGGCGGCAGCAGCAGCAGCCAAGTCGTCCTCTGTGCTCACAGCAGCACGCGGCGACATGCAGCACGACAACACAGGCACTGGAGCCTGGGCAGGGACAGCAGCAACATCCCTCCCATCCACCCAGAATTAATGAAGCCTTTTCCTCCCTCTGCTGCCCTCCCTCTCCCTCTCTCTTCTGTCTCTCTCTCAGTCTCTCTGACTCTCATGTGCGCATGGTTAATGCTCGCTCTCTCTCTCCCTCTCTCTCTCTCTCTCTCTCTCTCTCTCTCTCTCTGTGTGTTTCTGCTTCCCCTTGTTCAGTTTCCTCTCTCGCTCTCTTTCCTCTTTCTGTCTCATTGATCAACAAATGTAAATAGGTCTTCTTTTCCTCCTCCACTCCACCTTCTGTAGGGTTATATCTGTCTATTTATTTTTCTCTACATTGAATAACAAATACATTCCAAGATTAACTTAAGGTAGGTGTATTTTTCAGAGCAGCACCTGAACCAGGAGAAAGTTCAACACTTGTGAACAGGGAGCAAAATGATTTAATGTTTTCTCTTTTTTTCTCCCCAAAATGTGTTTTTGAAAAAAACAAAAACATCCTTTAAAATGGACACTATTAAGCAAAGACAATTTAAAAACTTCATTCTATTAAGGCATCATTTTGCTATCACAATACAACAGCAGCCATCATAGTTGGTCGACACATTGACACAAACATACTGAGGGCATATTGTTAAAGGGAGCTGGCCCATATCAGCCACAGATGATGGGAGCCTTACCATTGAAGCAAGGTATTATACACACAGAACGTCAAGACATTCAGCAATTTTCTACAACGTAAATTAGTGGTGTGCATGTTAGGAAGACCAAAGATCATATTGAAGCTCAGTTCCCAACATATTCTGAATTTCATGCAGGGCATTTTCCTGCTATTTTTGTCATTTGGCACGAGGCCATTGAGAATAGTTTTAGTGCAGACACTGAGTCCAGGCCCCTTGTGGTCCAGGGCTGCAGGAGGCTGTCTCAGCCTGTCCAAGCTTACCAACACACACATACACTTAGTAGGTACAACACAACATCCCAACATAACATCGATCTTTATTAAGTTTAGAATGTTCTTTGTTATGGGTGGTGTAAAGTTATATGCTGTACTACTGAGGTCATAGAGAATGGCCATGTTGTACTGGGTTACATAATAGTTAGAGGTGTTTTCTAAGTTTTTTATACATGAGGGGTGCAGAGTATTAGAAACACCTCTCATTATAATGCATTCCAGTGCAACACCATCACTAACTATGACCTCAGTGCTACAACATGTAATTTGAATAATAAGCCTTCTACAACAAAAAGAGTTACAAAATGGGCATTATTTCACCTTCTTGCAGATCTAGTTTTTGCTTTATTGGCATGCCTTGAATAATTACAGCAGGGTGTTCCCAGTGTTGTAGTTTTACTATCTACAATAATTAAGTATGTAATGGGAAAATATACAACAAATGGTTGCAAATATATGATCAAAAAGTTTGTATATTGACATAAGAATTAAGCACTTTCCCTCAATCCAACTCAAATAGCAGGAATTAGATGAGACTAAGATAAAATTCAGCTTTACGTTTTTTACTTGATCATAGAAGCAGGAAAATATGGTAGAACACGTCTGAACCTGAGGGACAAAATGCATACAAGAGTACAGAGCTCCCTCAAACTCTGCCTCCTCTGTCAGAGCTTTAGTTTTTATTTCTTCTACTGTGCACTTCTCACCTTTACCATTACGTTCTCTCTCTGTGTGCCTCTCGTTCTCTCCCCCTCATACCGACACATACACAGAGTGCATCCTGCACAGTGTGTCACAGAACCTTAAAGGTGTTACTGCAATGTGTTGGCCTGTTGTTGTGCTGCCGGCTATTTCTGTAGTGAAGTCATTGATGAATAAAGCCAGTAAAATCCATCTATCTGTCCTCTCTCTCTCAGACACACACAGCTCCTTTTGCAGCATTAATACACACACACACACACACACACACACACACACACACAGTACATGTACCAGTTTTCTTTTGTCTGTCTCTTTTGTCTGTCTCTTTCACACACACACATGTGGTGCGTTGCCTCATTTCACAGAATCCTGCATGGCTTCCTGCTGCTGTAGATGTGAGCTAAAAGAGGCTGATCCCCAGAGAAACAAGAGGAGCGTGCACTATTTTTCTTTTCTCTCCCTCCCCCTCCCTTCATTCTCACATTTCCATCTTCCTGTCATCTGATTGTTACACTGAGCCGCTGTCAGTTTCAGCGAATAAATTTCTGTGTTGTTCATTTGTACCTCTGATAACAAGAGCAGTCAAACAAAGCAGCAGAGAGGGAGACTGCCAAAAACAGAAGCAGTGAGCAGAGGTCCTACTGTAAAGCCACGACCCGAAGATGGGGACAGTACTAACGATGGGAACTCCCTGGAAGGACACGCGAAACAACCTACAGGGCACAAGCTAATCTTAAAAGGGAAATTGGCTCTCCTCCTGCCTTGATTCTAAGTAGCCCAGAGGAATGTGATTGTGTTAGAAGAGAATAACACAATTTGCTTCAAGTTTCTACCATTTCCCAAAGTATGTCTGACATTCACTGATAACTGTCAAGCACTGGTTGGTGGGTTTTCGAGGCTGTCAGAGGAGGGAAGGGCGCCTGTTGAATGTCAGAGATGATGATGTAACCGTGAAGGCAAAATGTGGCGGAGATGAAGTCACATTCCGTGAAACTTGAATGTTAGTTACAAGCAATGATAGCAGGAAGGGGCTTCGACTGCAGAAGCAGAGCAACATAAAAACAGCATAATGTTACTTCTTTTGGCATAAAAAGCAGAGTTATGGACATCCCCAATACATACTAGTGTAGAACAACTCAGTTAAGCCCTGTCTCTGAGAAATTTTGCTTATACAATTATCATTTTGCCACATACGTACATTGTGATGGGAAACCTACTTGTCGCCTGGATTTGCTTTTTTTAAATTTTATTTTATTGCAGTGGATTGTGAGGATAGAAACACAGGCCTCCATTTGCATCCTGAGTTCTGTCTACATGTATGTTCAGGCTGAAAAAGGGAGGTTTCACTCTTTTTTACAGAATTGACTTTCTATGAGTCATTTGCTTAAGAGAATTGGGTTTTTCAAGTCACTTGAGTCACCAAGTCAGTCACCAGACCTTTATGAATTCCCCCACCACAGCGTCTAGACTTTCCAAATATTATCTGACCGAATGGACCAAATCCTGACAGTGAAGAGAGTCATTTCACAGGGGCTGTAACATTTTAAAAAATGCATCCACCAATCTTGAACTGCTGCTTTTCCCATAAATGTACATGGGAAAAACACGTTTTGAGCACCTGTCAGACTGCGAAGTTGTAATTGCATGGTTTGACCACTATGTCAAATTGACTTCAAAGCTTCCTCATAGGCACTCAACCTGTTTAAGAGTTGTTCAACACAAGTTGACAGCTGAATATGAAGTCATCCAATCACTCCCTCACACCCGCTGAACCAACAAGTTCCATCCACTGCCAATCCCAGCCGTATCCCCTGATTAGACTAAAGTTTTCAAAGGGAATATTTATTAAATTTCTGTCTCTCACACACACATACACGTACACACACACGCACACACACACACTTGCAAAAACAAATGCAAATAGCCTACATAATAATGTAAATGAAAATAAAATAATAATTTACATAAAAGGAAGGCCTTAAATAACTAACCTGAGTACAGCATCGGACATGAATGCAAATATGTAGGCCTAATAGTGCAAATTTACAATCAAATAATACAATTACAACAACGTGATGTTGATGGCAGGAAGAAGGCAGCACTCACTGTGATGCAGTGCAGAACCAACAATCTACAGCGTGCACATGCTAAAATTGTATGTAATTCACACTGTGGCCAACTTAGCATTTTGTTGCTTGATTTTAGCAACTTTTCAGACAAAGCTGGAACCTTCTTTTCAAGCACTGAGGGACAAAATGAGCTCGTTTACACCTTGTCTGGAACAAGAACAAGGTGGCTGAAATGCAAAAATGCCACAGAAAAACGTGTAGTTGCCATTTCAGATGTAAAGTAGAGAAAAAAGCGTATACATTTATGCTGTCAAGAGAAGTAAGTCTCACAGTCTTTACTATTCCAAAGATAGGACATGATCATTAGAATTGTTTTGTGTTCATAATAGTTTTACAAATTCAAATAATAAGCAAACACATCTACACTAACAAAATACATTTTTTCCCCCAAGATGACCAGTCAGTTTGTAAAATGTCACTGTGTAATGTACATAATGATGCAATTTAAGTAATTAATAATGACCTCATAATGACGACATTACACAATCATGCATTAAAGCAAGGTAGCAACTTCCCATGACAATTTACCAAAACTGGTAGTTTTATTTATTTATTTAATTTTAATTTGATTTAATATAATTACCTTTGTGAGACGAACATGAAGTACATTGAATATTGAGTGGGGCAGTGAACTCTAGCAGTAATAAACCCACATAAACCCAAAACCCACATCAGCATTCCACAAAACTAAACTAACTCTGAGGTAAAGAAAATATGATAACACAAAATAACTGAAACAATTTAGCTGATTTGAAATGGCTTCATTTTTTCCATTAAAAACACAAACTCTCATTCTTCTTAAGAGACATGAGCAACAGTCCCATATATCTATGGTCAGAACAGCATTAATAGCAACACAGTCTGCTAATCAGAAATTATACATTGTTGGATTTCATGACTGATCCATCAGAACTGAGTAGTAGTAAACTGCTACCTAATGACTATTTTGAATTGCAAAAAAGTCTTCTGGGAAAATACCTTTAGACCCTAATCGTCTCTGTGAAATGAGAAAACATAATCAAATCTAAAAAAGAAACCACCTCTACAGTTTCCCATGACTTTTATTTCCCTTGTTTTAACCTGAACGGTGTGGGCGCGTCATGTGGGCTCGGACATAGGATGTGTTTTTAACCATCTGAGTGATGAGGTGAGAGGACACTGGGCTGCTATCAGACAAACAGCAGCAGCGACATCATACAGCCCAAACACAACGCGGCTTCAAGAGCGGTTTGTAGATTAAAAGATGTGATGATCTGATTGAGGGCCTGAAAGTCACAAATCAGTCCGTTTCATGTGACACCTGTGACAAGGGAGACAGAGGATGCATCTACTGCTACAAGCTCCGGTTCTTTGTTTCACCTCTGGAGACCCTCTGTAACTGTGGCTGAGTTAGAACGGGCTCCACACGTCTCTGTACCACAGCCTCTTTCACTTCCTGTAAAACTTCATGTTTTCTCTTCATTATCGCAGAGCAGCATTGTTATTACGTCACAACCACACAGTTTCACCATCACTATTGTATTGTATTGTGGACAGTTATACACATGGAAACAAATGGTCTACATATAACTCATGACTGTGTGTACGTCGTTGACTACACACCACCCACGCAGGCAGTGGCTAGCACACATACCCACAATAAGAATCAATATGACAACTGCAAAACAGGAAGTGGGGGTAGTAATAAATGGACTAAAGACAGATGCAGTGGCTTGAAGAGTGCGAGGCAGCTGCATGAGCAGTCTAGAAGGATAATAACAAGACTGCCACTCTAAGATTTTCCATTCCATTGCTTTGGCTCTCGACTATGTTCAGCTGTTTTTCACCCAGTAGCATGGCTGTTTTTTTTCATCCTGGATCACACATGGAAAATAATAGCAGCAGTAGTCATTCACTTCCCCGTCTGTCCAGCCTACTCATCTGAGCTCCATTCATCTGCATCAACACCTCCCCCACAATGTATGAATCAAAGAGTTCACAAAACTCAGTCAGAGTTGCTTTCCAGAGCCATCGCTAACATTTGTGCACATTTCATAATGGAGCATGAACACGGCTGGTAAGTGGCTGACAACGCAATTACTGAAAAGAGTGGGTTGCTTTTTTGTACGGTGGCCTTGACATCGAGCGTTTCATTCCTCCATCAGCTGCCAGTCATTTCTGAAAAGTCATAGACATGGTGGATTATTTAATAGGCCTCAAACAAGGTGAGTTCATCTTAAAGCATCCAGCTCATCAGCAGTTACAGAAAAGGCAACCTTCTGTAACTGTTGAGTTAACACTAGACTGAAAATAAGATCAGCAGCAAAAAGAAGAAAAGAGCACAAGTGCACATTCAACTTGTAATACTACAACATTTACAGCTCCCAGAATTCAGACTACAGCAAACAGTCTTTAAAGCTGCTACTGCATGAAAAGTGCAACTAAAGAGCAGCTGTTGTATCAGATTAAACACACTCACATTGTTTTTATGAAGAAGTGAGTCAATGAAAGTGCAAAGTGAGTTCATCCAGGAATCAATCAATCAAACAGTCAAGGTCATTTATTTGTCATTTTACAACACCGGGTTGCACAATGAAACCTCTTCATGCTACACACACACAGAACAGATCGTATAGAAATATTTTTATTTGCAAAAGAATAAAATAAGATAACATGACACTTACAGTTATTTATACACACATATATACCACAACATTTACACACCCAGAATGAAATAATTCTGTGGTGCTTCTTTAAAATATGTGCCTGAGGGAACGTAACAGCAACAAGATGAAGCTCAAGTTACTACAATGTAAAAAATACAACATCTTAAAAACTGGACAAATCTTGTCCATCAACTTTGAAATAGATGTTTGAGCACCAAGCTTCATTGACTGAGTCCATCTCCTCTTATGTTACCAGAGTCCTGTTGGCTGAGAACACCGTCCATGCACCAAGTGCAATAGCTTGATAGCAGGGTGTCAGAACCATAGACTGTATATAATATGGACGTAGTGTCCGTGACGTCACCCATAGGATTCTGAAGAGCAAAAACGAAGCAAATCGTAGTGCGTAGCCATCTTGGTAGCCTACCTCCGGTTTCTCCAAACATGGACAAAGAGGTGGAGCGAGGGCGGAGCTGAGGCGGGTCGAATAAACGCTATTGGCTGAAAAAAAGCCGCTGAAAAAAGCCGCTTTATTCGAAATAATCAAACTAGCTACGGCTAACCAGCTAGGTTAAATGCTAAATATTGTTGCTAGCCGGCTAACCCCACGACGATCTCTTTCCCAAACTCAGTGACTAGAATTAGCCGGGGTGACGCCCTTTAGACCGTCAGTGGCTAGTTGTCAATCAAAGTGGCGCCACTTAGATTGACAGCTATGAATTATGCATAATGATGTTTGCTGTATATTTTGAACGAACGCCTTATAAAAAAATTCGCCCCCCACCCCCAGAGTTGTCATGGAGTAGAAAAACAGCTTATGAGACTAGAGCCATGTTTTGAACCAGGCTGTAAATATGTTTTTTTCTGTTGTAAAATCGGACATTTTAACATGGGGCTCAAATGTAATTGACTCCCTTCTGCAGCCTGCTCTAGCGGTTATTCGAGGAACTGCAGCTTTTTTGCACTTCCGCATTGGCTTCATTTTTCAGCGCCGGAGGTTGCCACTTGGTCAGAACTAGTGAGCACAGCAGTCTTTGAATCCCTGTTCTTGGGCCAGTCCCATTTAGTTCATTCCATTTTCGGTTTTCTTCCTGACTTTAGCCAGGAGCAGGCTGGGCTGTGGAGCAGCTTAGTCCAAGCTGGGTTAGCTTGGATTAACTTAGCTTGTGTTATGTTAGCTCTTGGCTCTCGTCATGGGGCGTTCAGAATATGCCGTGGGCAGCGATCATCCCATGGTCCTCTGTCCTGTCAGTGTTTCACAAGTTGAACACTTTTAATGTGAACTCGGAATATTAGGATATCCTGTTAGCATTAGCAGTGACTTAAAATAGACAATTTGGTGTGAAGGGAACAGTAACAGTAAAAGGAGAGGCTGTTATCAAGGAGATAAAATCACACTGGATTACTTGCAAGCATCCTGTGAATTCCTCTCACTTAGGTAAGTCATCTACATCCAACAGAGAGCTGAAGTCCTACATTGCATCTGGGCTAGCCTCTGTTCTAGTTTCTGCAACTCAGCACAATTTCTCATTTAGCATTCCATGAACCAGCCTCTTTTGTTGAGTTGTGATGGTGAACTCGCAGGAAGTTTAGGACTTATGGGAAATTCTTTGATGCTTTTTAAAGGACGCTAAAACAGAAATATTAAATAAACAACAATAATAAAAATACAATCTAAACCTTATCAAAACATGTGATGGGAGGCACACAACACACTGTTGAGAAAGGCTCCCTTCCAAGGCTAGGTTTTCGTTATAGAGTTGTTTCAAATGTCAATAGGATTTTTAAAGGAAAGGCTCTTGCAGGAAAAATTGCAAATCAAAAACATTTGATTTCATGAAAATCTTAACTAGGACAATATTTATGAGGACATGAGAGCTGTTTGTCAGTGTGTCTCTGTGGCTCTGCTCCATCTTTTCACTCACTTGTGGTTGAACTGCTGTAATGTATGCAGCCAATCCAGATAGATCACAGCCAGCCAATAATGGGATTTATATTTGGAATATTGAGCAGCTTGGACTTCCTCTGGGGAGAAGAGGCATTAGGATGACGGCTCTGATCTCCCTCTGTGGCCACAGTATTGTATCTGCTTTTTGATACACTGAGAAATTCAATCGATCCACAAGATTTCTATGGGATATTGTCAAACCCATAGAAATCTATTGGATTGACAAAAAGCCAGTGTAATAATTATTCTATATTCTTAAATGAAAGAGTTTGCCAATACTGCTCAGAAACACACACAGCCTCTTGAACATCTTGAAGCAAAGCCAACATTAGCAGAGGCAAGTAGAAATTCTAATTTAAACTCTGAGCCACATTTTTTTATTAATTCATTTACAGTGCAGGTTAATGGAGCTGTCTATGTGCTGCTTTAGGAACAAACATTTTCCTCAACTGCTCTTCCCATGCACAGGATTGATACTTGTGGCCGAAAGGGGAGACAGCGGATCGAGAGAATCAATTTATGGATCGACTTCACTTTATGTGACCACCTAATTATATCATGACATATTACTTCCTGTCTTCAGCGTGTTGATGCAGCAGCTCATTGGCTGAAGATGGAATGAACTGTTGATGTGGGCTTCAGCCGACAGATATTATGGAGGTGAGTACATAGGTCAGTGTGCAGACTGACAGCTCATGCACCATACTGGATTTCATTTCATTAATATATGCTCTCAGCAATTAATGGCTGTTGATGAATTTAAGTCCATTTTAAATTGCCTGAATAACAGTGCTCTTGGTCAATGTGCTTTCTTTCAAAATGATCGTTCTTATTTTATATTTGCTTTGGACCATACCTGTCAATCCATCTTAGTCTATGCACTCCTCCACACAAACAGACTCAGACAGCTGTGGGACAGTTGTCTGTATCTTTTGTTTGCTTTTAATGCTGTAACAATCATTTCTTGCTGGTAAACAGATTTTTAAAAAGATTTCAATCTCAGCTTCACTTTTACCTCATTAAGTAAAGAAAAAATTAAATTAAGATAATGGTGTAATAAAATTGAATCCTCCTCCCTTTTAATGTAAAGAAATATAATCTGTTGTACATGTTCTTTCGTTTTTCATGAACAGATAAAGTTTTTGGACATTTTTTGTGAAAATGGCACCAAAGCTTCCAACCTCTTGGTGGATGTTTCCTTTCAGAGAGATTGACTGGTTGACTTATTCCACCAGCTGCTGAGTCATCATTATGATTCATACACTTTAGCTACAGTTAACCATCTCACTTTCATGGGTCCAGTTGAGGTGGTGGCAAACACTGTAAAAACTCACAGCATCGAGTCGTCCTGTTAACCCAGCAATTAGACCGTTTCCCAATGATTTCAGTCACAACACTAAGGAATGTATGGAGTCCAGGAGGAACGATCACTCGAATCACGATCAAAACTAAGCAAGAGACAACATCAGGCCCATAGCTTGTTAATTGCCTGTTTGTCAATTGGAACTGCTGTGGTATTAAATACTATTTTAGCACTGACCCACACATATATTGTACCAATCGAATTGCAAGACTAAAGTCACCACTGGTGCCAAAAATCCACATTCACATGAGTGTGGGGAGGAAGGCAAGCGATCCTTGCTAAATAAAAATGAATCCAGGAACAATAAAAAAAACATTATTTAAATTTCTTCTAAAGTTCTTCTAAATATCTAGTAGAAAAGCAACTTTTTGCTGTTGTAATCAATTAATCGGAATTAATGTGTTGAAGTCCCACCCCTAAAAAAACCGCAAGTCTCCTCCGATCACTGTCTCTAACTCTAACCTGATATCGCAGACCAGCCTCCCGCAGATTCCTGGTTGGTTAGTAAACTATTATTTAGCCGGCAGCTAAATCAAGTCTGTCAGATAATTTTACAGAAGCAACCTTTTTTCCCTCCGGAACAGAATGGTGCTACGATTCTACTATTTAATCCTATTTATTATAAATGAAGATTAGTTGTGATAGCACAAAACTAAGATAAGATAAGATAAGATAAGCCTTTATTCGTCCCACAGTGGGGAAATTCACAGTAATAATAATATAATAATAATCTGTTGCACTTACATCAGAATGGATGAATTAGTCAACTAACATCAGACAAACAGGTCTTGATTTCCTTTTTTCTGCCAATCATCAACTTTGGTGTCCTTTACTCATGACCACAGTTGATCCCTAAACATGGCTAGTGTTTTGTTTAATCTTACTGAAATGGCCATTTTAACCTGAAACACTGTGAATCAAATGAAAAGTGACAGGATGCAGGATTTTTTTTTTGTTTCTTTCATTACTTGGTAGCGGAAAGTAAAATTTAATTCATTTTATCATTATTTTTCTTTTACATTTCCATATGTATTCATTCATTTAGTTGGTTATATTATCCTAAGGTTTTATCTGCCAGCATGATGTTTTACTCTGTCAAAGCCTTCACTTCTCTGCCAGGAGTTTTATTGCTTTTATTGCCTTAAAATAGTGAACTTTTAACAATTATTAGTCTACAAATAATAAATCCCATTTGAACCAGCCTTCCAAACCCAGTTTGAGTGCAACTGGACAATGTAAACTCGGATCATTAGATCCCAGAAACAACATCAAAGACATGACTCCAGTGTCTTAGGGCTTGTCTGGGAGATTTGGTCAGTAAAATGATGACTTTGTGGACTAGAATGGGATGATTTGTGGGTATTCAAGCCATGAATGTTATTACTGACTGCCACATGTTTACCATATAACCCATGTGTCAATTCTAAATTAAAATCACTGCAGATGCTGATACATTTGGAGAAATGTTTGTATGTGAAGCTGTGGAATGGTTTCTGATTTGCCCTACCACATTAGTTGTAAATTTAATATTTCAAACCTCATTTTAAAAAAAAGTATCTCTTATCGTCATCATATCATATGTCTTTAAAATAGTATGGTTAAAAGAGAATGTACATGTGATGCATGTGCAGATGAAACAATGCAGCGAGTTCCCATGCTCATTATATCTTAATCTGGAGCACACAGCCTCTTGAAAACATCCCAGATGGCCAACTAATGTGGGCAGATGTAGGAGCTGTGATGCAGAGGAGGCAGTGAAGGACACTAATATCAAGGATCGCTTTGATCCTGCGAGGTAAATCCCTCTCTGATGTCACTGAGCCACTCCACTTTTCACATGCTGACTGTTAATGAAAAACACAAGCTGTACTCAGTCATGATGGATTGAATACAGTGGAAGTAGGCCTTTAGAACATATTCAAATGAAGAAACCAGGCCATATTAGTACAGTAATGAACTGTACATTATTTGAAATGAATAGAACAAAATAAATATTGACGTAGAGGTATAATCTCAGTCTTAAGAGCTGTTTGCTGTTGTCCATACTCATCAACAAAGTGATGGGAACAGTCGTTTAAAATGTAAGGATTTAAACAGTCTGTGTCATGATAAAAGCATTAAAAAGGAAAGCTATATATTATATAAAAATGATATTGCAACAGCATCAGTGACGTCACATTTTTACATTGGTCCAGCTATATTTATCAACAAGCACATCACCAGGTAGAAGGCAGCATGTCACAAAATATCCACATCCATTTTCTAATTTTTACAGGAACATGGAACTTTTTGTTGGAGAAAAGATAATAAAAAACAAAAAGTACACAAAAAACAGAAGTTAGTATTACAAAACTTTAAATTGAAGATGGTATAATTTCTTATATAAATGTTTGAATATACTATATATGTACAATGGATTGAATGATCAATGTGTCATTTGCGATGCGTAACGTGAAAGGTGTTGTCATAGTAACAAACCTACACACAATTGTCACCTGAACCTACAGTTCCCCTCTGCTCCACTGAGCATTTTACTATCTTTCAGCTCATCATTTTCATTTCATCATCAACTTTACTCAACCAAGCTGAGGGCACCACTACTGGGAAAACCACATCAGGTTTTTCCTAACTTTACTCCAGTGCCACCTGTGAGCACATTTCTTTTCTGCCTGTCGTCATGCCAATTTTTTCACTGAGCGACACAATGTCCTGTGTGGGAGAATCTCCACTGTGCTTGCTCAGCGTGGCCTGGATGAAATTTGCACTACAGCTGTTCCTATAACAGATCTGGGGCCTTATCCTGCTGACCTCAGCTTCCAAAGCCATCTCTGAATTATTCAAAGGTTCACTTCAATTATTCAATCTTTAATTCAAAAGAAAATGCATGAATTGGATTTAAAATATTCAAATGCATTAGATCTCCAGAGATGCTGCTGCTCAAATACATACAGTAATAAGAGAGAAGACTGAACTACCAGAAGGTAAAGACGATGTTTTAGCTACTCTTAAATGTAATGTTTTACTAATAAATGAGTTAGTTTGTATTCTATTCCAACATGAATGTTTTCATGTTTTTGTTAAAAACCAAAACATCTGTATAGGTACTGTATTCATTCATTTACTTCCTGAAAACCAATTCACATATTGAAAAGAAGTTAACCGACTTTTGTCACTCAAAAGCACAGAATGTTGTTATCAATCAATTAAAGGAAACTCTGCAGCTCCATACAACAATTACAATGATACACTTACAGCCATTTTACCTTTTTGATTACCTTTTTAAAGCTGCACTAATCAATATTCTTATATATTAAAAATGAATATGTCATGTGAAAGCTAGTGTCTGTACCGTTGAACCCACAGAGAATTCTCACTGCAGTCTGCAGTCGACACACATTAAAGACTCGCTGGAGAGCATAACCAGGTATTTCTCTCAGGTGTTGGTAGAGACCAGTGGTTTTGCCTGCCAGTCTTCCTAACGTCTTCCCTACCGGCTCCACCTGCACGTCTCCTGCCGTCCTGCCTCAGCACCACTCAGCCTCCATCCACTGAAGCCACTGCGCTCCACCAGCCTCTCTTCACCTTTTTTCTCCTCCTGGAGATTTTCCTTTTTAATAAATTCCTTTTCCCCTTAACCCTCATCTGTGTCACCCTCCTGGGTCCTATAGAGAACTAACCCTAAACGTGACAGCTCCTTCCATCAACACTGCTGGATGTGTAAATAAGCACTGTTTGCTAATGTGTTCATCAAACAGTACCAACTTTAAAAAGTCATAATTTGTCAATGTTGTCTTTGCAGCTTGTTGAGCTGAATCAAAGTGGCCAAAAATGAAATAATCATTTTAACCCTATATCACCGAATGTATCATATATAATACATGAGTTTTGGAGGCTTCTACATAATCAGTGTACAAAATAAAAAAGTTGTGAACCACAAAATGAGCCAAACTAAATGAAGTGTTCCTCTTCCACCTGCCAGTTCTGTTGGTGGATTTCTCATTGCTGCATGATACAGATGGTAGCTTATACAGAGTAATAACAATAATAAATAGTGGAATAAAAATGGAAATATGATCTTTTTTGGAACTAGAATTACCAATTTGTTGCATATTTTTCGTTCAATATGTTTTTGTTGAATGAAATTAGATGAAACTTTGATGATGAAGTCTCAAATATGATAAAAATTGAAAAAAATATAAAAATATTGAAAACATTTTTGGTTGTTTGTTCAGAAGGACCATTAAAGGTTCCAGTTTCAAAGAAAGGAGAGAGAACAACTCTCATCAAACTTGCCTGTATCAGTAAATCCTGAATGTATTGATACATGATGTTGAAAGGGGTTTCTAATATTTCGTCCCCCTCATTACCGTACATGAAGGAACACTGATGACTTTAGGATTCGTCACAGGATTTGTAAGGGGCACTTTGCCTTTTCAATGACCACCACCTCAGCAGGTTAAAGAGAGAAAACCTCTGCTGCTCCACTCTTGTTCTGCTACAGGTTTTGTATTCTTCTCTCCCTCGAAGTCATGCATTCCTTATGAAGCTTTGTAGCATTTAAAAAACATTTCTTACACTCCCAGGAAACGATGTTTTAAGGCCTTTCATAAGATGTGTGATAAATTATTGAGTTAAGCCTGAAGCTGGCAATCCAGACAGAAGTGTCGGTCACTCCTGAGAAAGTCAGCATAGGATGGAGGTGGGAGAATCATCCACGTTATCAAACTGTGGCCCTGCAACCTGAGAAGTGTTTTTCCTGTTTCCTACCCATCAAACTCACTTTTCTTCACCTCACCCTCTCCGGAGGCGTGTTGGCAGGATCTGCATGTTCCCTTTAATGTGAAAATGATGTGAGATGAGCCGATGCAAGCAGTCAACAGCAGAGGTTTGTTCTTCATCTGTGACATTAGCAGGCTGTAACGACAGCAGCAGTCTGCAGGCTGGCAGGGTCACTGCTCTCAAATGGAAATGTCGACAAAGACGTTTTGCTCACAACAATTTGACATTCAAATCAGTCATTTGCCAGTTTTTCGAGCAATGATTCCCCATGTGCTGACACCCACAGGCACACAGGGACACAGCACATACACACAACGTATATGTATGTAGTGCATCAAAATTCACAGCTAATAATTTCCATTTTGACCAGCGCTCAGTCTTTAGCCATTCCAGTGACACGGATTTAAAGGTGGCATTACTGGTCGACTGGTCTTTTCACCACTTCCGTCCACACAAGACCATGTCAACAAGAATTAGATTGATTGGCGTTAAATTTTATACAGACATTCTTAGTCCCCAGAGGATGATTTCTATATGTCATGTACCTTACTTTAACATTTTTCTGCTTTACTAATACTTTCTGTATTCATTTATATGTTTTGGATATACACCTGATATTACATTTAAATAAACTTGTAATAAGTTTTATTATTACTCATTCATCTTTATATTTAAACAATTGTATTAAGTTAGTAATTCGTAAAATGAATCAATTTAAAATGATGAATGAATTATTGTCACCAGTTCTCTTCTCAGTTGGAGACATTACTGTATATTACTGTACATCTTCTCTCACGTCCAACTGATGAACAGTAGTGATTATATTCAAGACCTTGCCATGCCCTTTCTTAGCCGGATGATTTTCCAGCACACCACAAAGAAACAATGAGACTGATGCCAACCCAAACATTAGTGAAACACCCCACTCCTCATATGAGAAGTGCACAAGCCGAGTCGTGAGAGGAAAAACAGGAGGCTGAATGGGCAATTAGCAAATTAGTGAATCCCCAGCTGAATGGTCATTTGATTAGTTTGGCCCTTAAGCCTCATGTGATCATCCTGGATCATTTTCCTTCATTTCCGCTGCTGGTTATGAATGTATTCCAGCTGCTGGGAATAAACACACTGATGTACTGTTCTCCAAGAGCTCTTAATGTGATTAGCATGCTTTAGTGTACAAGCCCCACTGTGGACATCTGAATGACCAATTACAGAAGAGAAGTCAAACCTAATACAGATACCAGATACATCCTCACAAAGTGTTGAAAAAAGAAAATGAACAAAAACAGTGAGGCTTTTCCCTCATGTGTCATAATATGAATTACAGTATTGCTGATAAGTTAAGAAAGAGGACAAACAAGACTCCATGCACTATTTATTTTACACTCATGATGCTACAGCATTGGTTTCTGTCCTCTGCTCAGTGGCAGAGCAGCAGATGACACTGCTCACTGTCGTTTCTGTCGACTTCAAGAAGGCTGAAATTATTTCCTGAGAAACTCAAGTAATTCAAGTCATAAAAATGATCAAGTCGATTTTTTGCTTCTGCTCCAAAGTTTTATTTCATCATGGGTTTCATCAAGAGGCAGCACCTCAATAGAACCATGATTTCTCTATTTCAAGCACATTGCATCAGTCTTTAAATTGGTTGATGGTGGGATCCCACAGATCAGAGTCAAACAAAAGTCCACCACAGCAGGCTGTAGAGAATGCTTCAAAACAGGAAACACATGCTTCAATTCATCAATCATGCAGGCCTCAATTGAAGTGAATGATGAAGAGCATATTATCACGACTCATATATAATGTGACTGCAGCATAAGTGCCTCAGTATAAGAAGGTGCAAATGCTGCACTTCGTGAAATCATGTTTCACTAATATGAGGCATTTGGCTTGTGAAGTGCAGGGCTCATATTTCATATGTCCTCAATATTATTAATGTTTGATCAAAATGCACCACCCTAATCTTTTCTACTGAGAACATGTAAGATAAACCTTGCCAGAACTTGACTGTTGTTAAATGTTTGTTTTCAGTGATTTCAGACCGGCTGGATCGCTGGACACTATGAACACAAAAGTCTGTCTGTAACTTTAATTTCTGTTGCACAGTTATGCCTATTTTTTCTTTGCTTTTTGACCTGTACATTACTGGCTAATTTGACATATTGAAAGTGTACTGACAATATAAAAACCCAAAGGTTGGAATGTATTGTCTATCAACCAGAAAGATAATCAGAAAAGAATCTAGTCGTGTATATTGAATCATTTACAGGACAAAGCTTTTGGAGGTGTCATTATGAAGGACTGCATATTGGAGGAGGAGGAAAACAGGAGTGGAGAGAAACACCTGCTGGACACTTTTTTTTGGTTAGTCTTGTAACAATTAGAAAAGGGCCTGAAAGAATGTCACAGGAACAGCAGACAATGGGAGACATTGGAGAGAGTTTCGGCTTCCTGTTAAGGTAATAATTGGGTCGCTGTTGTTGGTTTTCCTCGACACACCATAGTGTGCTGCCTACACACCATAGGAATGGGAAGACTTCTCAGCGACTGCCAAGTCTTCTTCCAGGATCGCTGTGTCTCAGCAGTTTTTAATTAAAACGCTGCATTTGTGCCACCTATCCCAGCTGCCTGCGAGAGAAAATACGAGGGAATAAATTAATGCATCCGTCCCTGCTGGCTGAGCTCTGCTGTTTCCCAGCATTTCATTAGGACTGATATGCCACTTT
Organism: Centropyge bicolor; assembly: GCA_037975185.1. Lineage (NCBI taxonomy): Eukaryota > Metazoa > Chordata > Actinopteri > Pomacanthidae > Centropyge > Centropyge bicolor. The sequence goes on from JBBMOC010000070.1 coordinate 245,260, forward strand.
TACAGTTTTTCTCAGTCGCTTTGGTGCATTTCTCTGATCAGAATTAAAGTTCTCATAACTGTTAGTTCAACCTCCACAACATTTAGTCATTTGTGCACATCATAGT
>JBBMOC010000070.1:250361-312683 GCA_037975185.1 Centropyge bicolor
GACAGGGGAAGACGCAGACATTAAATACACAAGGTAGGGAGTCAGGTGGAAACAATTAGGGCGGGGCAGACAATCACACCGGCGGGAGACACAGAAGGAAGGGCAAGCAACCTGAAACGAGAAGGGAAACAGTTACCAAAATAAAACAGGAAGAGACAGGACAACATGAGACGAGACATAACTGCAAAAGTAACTTAACGTTTTAGCCTGGTTATGACAGTAACTACGAGAGGAAAAAGGTTTGTAAGTTCAATTTTGATTCGCTGAGACACAACATGCAAACTTTACATCTCTTTAATTGAACGTGCTTAACACCTTCGCCTTAAATCAAGTCATGTTGATTTTATTTATGTAACCAACTAACCACAAATCACAAGAGATGCTCAACTCAAATAAGGACCCCAAATAGACCAAACCCAAATTCCTATGTAACTCTATTCTTCAATGCAATGGTAAAGGTGATAATCTCTTGCATGTCAGATAGTACAGGGATATCAGGTTAGAAAGTTGATAATGTAATTTTTTTTTTTTTTTTTTAACAAAATCAGCCTGTCCTCCTGGACAAGTCACAATGTTATAGAATGGATTTTAATTGCAAATAATATAGTTAAGTTTTTAATAAATTTTTGATATTGTGATTCATCTTTTAACTCAAGATTCATATGGTCTCATTTTGGCATCTTCAGGTATTGGACCAGAATGTACAAGCCTAACAGAGTCATTTGTCAGTGAGTCTGTCCTCTGACGGCCATCACTGCTTTGCATGGCCTTGTTGTTTTCCTGGCTGGCAAACAGCACTACATAAGAGCTGTGTTCCACTCTGCTTCTGTCTCAGGCTCCTCACCTTCTCAGTCATGTTAGAGTGATTGCAATTACTGAGTGGGTGAGTTGACCTCCCCCCATCTCCTCAGGAACATCTGACAGTAATCTGTGTGTGTGTGTGAGGGAGAGAGAGAGCATAACTGTCTTGTTAATGTTATTGTTTAGGACCAGTGGCTCCCTGTCTCTTGTGTTGAATGAAATTTAAATGAGCTTCTCTGTTGATCCTTCATTAACATTTTGTTGACAGAATCCATCGAGTTTAGTGCATGAAAGCAGCTGAACAGTGTAAAGCATGCCTCATTCGTCTTCCTGTGAACGTTACATAAACACACCAGGCTTCTCTTTAGTTCGTCTGACTCATTTGGACTGACTGAGCACATCATTACAGCCGCTAAATCAATTTCACATACATCCAAACATGAAGGCTGCACCAGATAACCTGTCTGCCCTGGGTCTGCCCCGACTTTTCAGCCCAGGTGTGATAAGACGGTCGACGTACTCACCTTGAAGTACAGATGTTAGGCAGGGAAAGGAAAGAAGAAGAATGAGCCAACAAATTAATTAATTTAAAGAGATACGGTCCCAACAAACAAAAGGCAGATGTGACCTTTTTACCTTTAAAGCTATAATATGAAACATTTCCATTGTGTATCTATAAATGACTAGACATATGTTATATACATTATTTTGTTTTTACTTAGAATATTCCAGATGTTTCCAATGGTGTGTAATTTTATTATAAAGTGTGTAATTTTATTCAAGCTAACCCTGTATTTCATTTGGTCGTCTGTCATGTCATCATTGACGCCCTCTAGTTGCCATAGCTTCCAGAGAAAAGCAGGAGACACCTGAGAGGGAAGAAGGTCAACGGTGAACAAGCCATCATCATTGTCTTCACCTTCTGTCGCTGAAGCTGTCCCCATGAAGCTCAAATGTACAGCATGGTAACATTCTAACTTTGCAGAAAGATTAAACATGAAGAAATTGCTTCCTGAGCATTAAGATAAGTGGGTTAGAAATTTGGGTCATGGATGTATGGATGGATGTGATTTTCGAATGGATGCTGTCCACATTTGGATTCACAAACTTGCTTACATAGAAAGACAGAAAAATATTGGTGGAAGACGTATTAAACCTGCAATAACAGAGGCAGAGGCGACTTGGAAGCAGTGAGAGACAACACTGACATACCATTTAAGTTGATGGTAAACCTAGCCTGCAATTGCTCCTTTCACTCATCCAATGAAGTCCAGTATTGACTCTCTTTCAGCTCTATCTTTGGTCTCTGCCAACTCCTCAAGGAAATATCTGAATAGCTGCTAAATGCTCCACTGTGCCACCAGCTAGTTGAACTAACTGACGGTGTCTGGCTGCTGTTTGCAGCTGAGCAGGGAGTGTACACAAAGCTGTAAGAGTGAACTGTCCAGTATTGTGTAAAATGCTTCTCATGTTTATGTGATGTTCTTTATGTGAAGTAATGGACTGCAGCGCTGTGCCCCCCAGGGACACTGAAGTACTCTAATCTACTGTACTAACCTAAGCAGCCGAGGAGTGTGACACAGGGAGAGACAAGGTTTGAACGAGGAGCAGGAACCAGCAGGCCTGGCTGTGTTGATACCACTGTGAGAGACAGGACGACCTGGCAAAGAGTTCATGAAGAGCCAGATTTGATACACTGCTGAGTGGATGAGTTGATGGATTGCAAGTGTGTGGCTTGGAGGAGGTGAGTAGGCAGAGAAGAAATCCGAGACTCACAGACACACAAACACAGAGAAGACTGTAGCAGCAGCACAGATCCTGACAGAAAGCTGTTCGTCAGTGTTAGAATGAATAGAAGTAAAGGAGCATCTTCTGAAAGGAGGAAGGCCAGTCTTGATATCGCTGACTGTGTGTACTACAATCCATATTTAACAGGAGACGACTGACCTCAATGGCTGGAACAGTACTATAAAAACACTGGTATTATCCTGTATAACAAGGGGCACTTCTGCTGAACTAATCAGGCAAGATAAAAAATCGCCAGCATGTATCAATGATATACTGTTTCTCCCAGGTTTGACTGCAGGCTCAGGGTCAGCCTGATCTGCCTCTTGTGCCTCCTCAGCTCAAACACAGCACACTCTCACTCGGATCTCAATTAATGGGACACAGCCGAGCTCTCTAAACAAACCGCACTGTACTGCTTTGGAGCAAAACTCAGTTTACATTACCAAGAATAAAAACGGTAACTACTTCTACCACGTAATACAACTTCGATGACGTTTGAAAGGAGTCATGTAAAAATACGAGAGGATGGAGGGGCCAAGATGAAAGGTTGGAGTAAGGAAAACACAACAGTTTATCCCAGATATGTCCGTTTTCCATTCTGCAGGGGCTATCAATAGACCCTGCTTTGGGAACCTCTGATTCCATCATGAGCTTGTTTTGCTGTTGCGTCTCCATGACAATTACCCTTCAGAGAGAAGAGAATGCTACAGCGAGCTAATTTCCAAAAATATATACACCCTGAACCAGAAGGACTGAGAGGGCAGCCGAGGTCTCCAGGTTCAAACCTTATTTCCTGAGTCAGTCCTTTGGACTGAAATCAGGAGTCCAATCCCCCCGACTGTCGCCATCTAAGATAGTTTTGACTAGCCACATTAAAGCTTGATTATGATAAATATTTAGATTTTTTATCACATTTAATGTAACTGTTCAATTATCAATTATAAAGTGAAACTAATTTATTACTAATTAAGTAAAAAAAAATGATTTGGCCATTTAGGGGCAGCGCAAGAAGCTGTGTAGTCATCACTGACAGACACAAACCAACATTAGCATTAATATCATATCATGTCATCATCTGATGAATTTCAGTTTAGGACTCATCCTCTTTTAGCTCTGTTTTGGTTTCCATCAGTTTCTGAGAAAACATCTGTCTATATGCTGTGCTCATCAGCTCGTTACTAACTTTGTCTTCTGTTGTTTGGTGCTGATCATCTAGTATAGAGTGGGCTTATCAGAGCTTTTTCTCTTCCTGCTGCAGCTGGAAATAACAAGATTTGTGAAGAGAGTGAACCAATACAGTAAGATTTTGGGCTGTAAAACCAAAACTATGAGCTGAAAAACAGCAAAGTGCTTCAGAGAGCTGAGGGGAACTGCAGTGGTGATTATTTTTCGTGGGTTCATCACGATTGGCCACCTCGTTTACATTAGATGGAGTCAATTGATCCATTGTTGATATAGAAATATTGGTTAGTGCAGCTCAAGTCTAAGGGTTAGGGGTTAGGGGTTAGGGTTAGCGTAAGACACGATCTGTTCATAACTGTAGCTATGGTCCAGAGTACGATGTTATCCACTTATGATGATAATGTTACCTCTGTGTCACTGTGGCATCATTTGTTTGTACCAGTTGTACCAAGTAGTGACATTCCCATCCACCATTACTACACTACAGGCTGAGGGTTCACTGCCTGGTCAGGTCAAACATCATGTGCTTCATCTTGAGCCTCATGTAAATTTAAAATTTGCCCCACACAGCAGCTCTCACTTCATTTAACACTGTGTCCATGTGGCCGAGCAACATCGTGCAAACAGAAATCACAGTGGATAAATAAAAGTGTTGAGTGTAGAGTGTTGAAAGCAGTCTATGATGCTCAGGCTATTTCTCTGAATTTGAAACCCGTGTCAGTTTGTCGACCGAGCTGTGGGATCCTTTACTCTGCATGCGCGAGGCAAACAGAAGGTGTTTCACTGCCATCCGCTTGTCTCTTCATTAGAATGCAGCATCAGCCTGCAGCTGCACGCAGAGCAGAGAGAGAGGAATGATGAAACCAGAGCTAAAAATAGCTGCCTCCCAGGATCCCCCCTCATACGGCATTGTAAACACTCAGAAAGCCAGCGACAGGCAGCACCAGCCTAGGCCTCTGTGTGAGTGTGTGTCTGTGTGCATACATACATGGCTTAGGAGTTAGTGTGTGTTGGACACATTGCAGTCCTCCTTGCCCTCCCCTCTTCACTCATAAACCAGTGTTTGGTTTGGCAAGCATGCATCATCAAGCTGCTGTACAATCAAAGCCATCTGTGGGGTCTTTACTTGAACAAGTCTGGGGAAGGTTACCGCCTCACAGCTTTGCAGCAAACACGAAGCATTCGCCTCAATAAACCAAAGCTCTGTCCACATTAGCATTATGAAAGTGTCATCAGATAGAAATCAGCATTATGCAAGCATGACAATGGCCAGCGTGTTATTCAAGACTGTCACCTTTATCACAAGGTCTGTTAATACATGACAGGTTGCACACTTTTTTACACTCTATAAGCAAACAGAGTTAACTCTGTGCACACACACACAGAGGTGGGCTGCCTGCTGACCTCAGAGTGAATTAGGCTGCATCATAAAAAGATGTTATGAAACTGTATCAGCTGATGGTGTAGAAGATTTGATGATTTGATCAGATACATAAAACACAGCAGAGGAACGAATCAAACAATTTAAAATCAGCATTAAAGGTGCTACCAGTCTGTAAAATAGGTACACATGTGATGTGGCGTAGTGCACCTACATTACACCAAACATCAGAGAAAATGACCTCCATTTATTCTGCTTGTTCTCAGACACCAGGACTGTAGGGGCATCTCTATCCCATGCAAATGAAATCAGGAAAATGACAATGCAAACAACCTCAAATCCCCACAAGACAACAAATCCATGTGACTAAAGAGGACAATGTGTGCCCCACAGCCTAGAGACGACAGACGCACCCCTGAAGATACAAACTGTGTTTGAGCCAGAAGAGCTTTAGACAACCTGAAGCAAAAATACTACAGAGCAGCTTCACCACATTCAACCCAGGGACTAACAGAGTGGAAGGTTTGTTTGTGCTGGAAGGTGATTTAGACTTTTAATACCCCTGAACAATGAGACCAGTAAATCTGAGAAATGGAAAGGATGTTGTGTGCATCACTTGCTCTAAATCGATTCAACATGCCATCTAATGAACAGCAATAAATTACATGCATTTTATTCTCTCTTTCTGCGTAAACAACGCAGGTGGTCTTTTCATCTTCTCAGGACTGTATGGGCATGTAGAAACTGACCATCCTCCAATCAGCTGAAATAACTCACAGTTGTTGAGACAACATTTCATGATGTTCTTGTACCAGTCATTGGTGTGGGTAGGTTTGTAGAAATCACTTTAACATTTAGTACAATTAACTGTAAAAACAGTAGTAGTGATTACATGTGTCTATAAATGGAACTTATCCGTTGTGATGTTTAAACAGGCAATAAAAGTGATGTATGTCCCAGTTTGTCATGAAAGATAAACATGAAGTCAGTGACAGAGCTGCTGTGCAAAAAGATTTTACCATCACTCCCAGCCAGTCGGCCTCTCTACATCCATAAACTAACCTAAAACCTTTGTCTGCCTTTCCGAAACGATGCTTTTGTTTCGTGCCGGGCTGTATGTCTATGCAATAACACAGTCTTCATGTTCTCAGATCCAGGATGGATCAGAGATCATAGAGAAACTGAGGGAAATGGGTTTCCATGGCAATACTGTTTCTTTTTCCTTCTCCCCAGCTTGACGTCACTTCAGGCTCCCTGGTAAACCTTTAGCACAAAGGTGTGTATGCACTGAAGAGAGCAGAAGAGGGAATGAATACAAAAGTGGGCGACAGCAAGACTGCACAGGTCACTGTGAATGAGGTAAAAGTAGAGTGAATCATCTATTGACTGTCGAAGCAGTAGCTCCTGTTCCTTCATGCCAGCCAGCTTACAACTACTGTATGTCTTACATTTGTCTTTATCTCTCATGTTTTACATACAACTGCTACAACAAAATGATTTCTTCAGCCTCTTATCTGCAATGGAATTCATTTAAATTAAACAGAAAAATCCATTTTTACACTCTTCAAATGTTTTGCACAATGATCTGAATTTGAGGACAAATATTGAGAGCTTCTTTGAACTGATGCTGTTCTTTTAGTGACGTGCACATCAACCAGCTTATAGAGGTTATATGGTTGTATAAATTAAGCCTTACCCTAGTTTAATACTCTGTGTACAATTCTGCCATCTTGTGGAATAAAGTGGAACTTGTACTTGTACTTATGTGTGAATCTAATGTCATCCAAATCATTTTGAAAAGAAAAACATTTAAAAGAAAAAAGAAAATGAAACTATATGTGATATTTTGTCATTCATGTGTGAATGTTAAGATCATCAACACTATGGGGAAGTATATCTCCTCCCTGGATCTTTAATCATAGAATAATAGGATAATGTTAAGAATTGTAGTAGAACTGTAGAAGAGGAAGCAGTAGCACATCTAATACCATATTATATTGTATTATATTACTTTTTACAGAATAATAAATGATATATAAACTTTTGATATGACATCTCAAATCAGGTTCATTTTTAGGCCCAGCAGGCTCAAGTGCCGTCTCTGCCCAGACCTCAAGTCCAAATTAAGGTCCCAGCAGGTCCGTATGTGTGCGAGGTGTACGCTGTGAAAGGTGTGAGCACAGGCGCATGTGTGTGTTTGAGTGGCAGGTGTGTGAAGGAGGCTGTGAGAATATTGGCTAACTGAGGGTGTCGTGGGCAGCGAGCCACATCACAGGGACACGACCTCTCCACAGTGGGTCCCCTCAGAGGACAAGAGGGTGTCAAGAGACTGAAAGCAAATTTATCGAGTCTGGCTATAGCCTCCTGGATCTGATGGTGCTGTTTTACTGCATGCATGCCGACGTTCAGTGTGATTTTTCTCATGTTGTCTCTCATGTTTTAATAGCTAATAGGCCATTTTCAGTGAAGATATTTTGACATGTCAGTAGAAAAAGCACAGGGGTGATTAAGTGAGTATGCTCACTTTTTTCATGTGTTATTTGTTCCTTTTGGGGTCGTTCGGGTCGGGGCTGTGGAATAACAAAGGTTAGACAGTACACTACACTCAGAACGCCATATCCAGCATGGAATAAAAGGGATTAAAACAAATGTAAAACAGCTTCATTTGGCAGTTTTGATACAGTTTCTAACTCAGGATGTTTTTTTAACCATTGAATTCCAAGCCAAAAATAGCATTTGATACTGCTGCCATTCATTTTCCTATTAAGGTCTCTTGTTAGCTTCAAATATAGTTGTCTTGTACATTTCCCTTTCAATAATGACAAAATATTTGATGTAGTCAACAATAGTTGTAGTCAAGATTTGTAATGCATGTTATGATATACATGAGAATATAGGATCGGGAAAAAAAATCAAGTCACAACATGCATTTATTATAATATATGTTATAACATGGGCAACTTATGATGCCTGGTTACAGAGCTGTACTCTTATCATATGCAGCCTAGTAGACCATATACGATTAAATTACTAAATCAAAAAAAAAAATTAATGCAATGAAGATGAAATAAAAGAAAATAGCATAAAATAGTAGACTAACACATCCTTTTGGATGGTCCCTAAATGCAACACACACATAGTGGTTACATATCATCAAAAACAAGTATCATGTGATGATCAGTGATGAAATAGGCAAATCCCAAGTGTCATGATGGCTAAAAACATTCTAAACTGAATGAGGTGCAAGAACAAATGCACTTGGATAAAGTTAACTCTATTCGCCAGAGGTCTGGTGACCACACAGTTCACAAGACCACATCCTGAGCGATAATGCTATGCAGGCACATGTTGTACTGAGCGAGCTAATAGCTAAGAAGCTGAGACCTCATTCAGAAGGAGTGTCAGTCAGTTTGTCTCGAACAGTTCACAGAGATGAAGGGATAACTCAGTGACAGCAGGTGGCTGTGTGACTTGGCCTTCAGGATGGGCATTACCAAGTACCTCTCAGAGCTGAGCATCAAGTTCCAAGGTCCCAACCGGCTTCTCTCTGCTCTCAATTGTGGAATCATCTGAAGTGAAATTAAAGCTGTGGCAGGTGCAGCTTGAAAGGGGAAACACTGCACACTGCATTTCCCTACTTAACAAGAGAAGCCTGCTATGACATCTGAATATGCTGCTGAGTGTGCATCTCCTTCAGGCAGTAGGTGAGACATTTCAGGACAGTAAGTAAGTTAAACGAAAGATACTGAACATTTTTGTTCAAATTTATTAGAACAAGCTGTATGTACATCCTGAGAATTTTCACAGTCTGAGGAGACATGAACTGAAGTTTGCATCTCTTTTTTGGAAAAATGATTTTTGCAAAAACTCCAACTGCTCAAGACTGACTGACACAAACTTGGAAAACCAGCTGTGATTAGTATCATCAGTTACCAATCAATAACAGGCAAAAATTGCTGAAGTACAACGGCAAACCTTTACTCAAAGTAACCCTAACCCGCTTCCAGTCCACAGAATGCTGCTCAATTCAAGGAACAGGGGGATTAAAATGGTGGGCAACCTAAGGACAGACCAAACAAGTTACAGGTAGGTCTCACTAAAACCGTCCCTGTGAATATAATAGCGTAATAACAATTGTGCTTGTCCTGACCCCGTTGGAAATAAGATTGAAAGGATGTCATCCTGCATCAGTTTCAGGTGAAACAGGCCAGAGTGTTGTATCGCAGTCTTTCATCAGCTGCTTGCGATGCATCACCAATCATCATTTATTGAGCAATCCATTAGGAGCATTGCTGGGAGACATTTCCAGAAAAACTGTGTACATCATGATGGGTGTTACTCATCATAGCACTGCAGGAGTAAGCTGTCACCAATAAAGTTGGTTCACCAGCTGTACCTTTAGCTGCAGAAGTCTCCAATCTTGGAATGTGTTTCTCTCTGCTATTTTTAGATTTTGTTTTGTTTTGTTTTTGAATTTTTTTGTATGTACTTTGTTTCTACCCATCGGCCTTGGCTGCATGTTTCCATCTCTCCTCCTTCACCCTCTCTCTTACTACATAAAGTCCATCTCTCTTCTCCCGTCTATCCATTGTTGCCATACAAGGCAACTCTTGCAGCCAGAAACTACATTCATGGGATTAACATAGTTCCTCTCAGCTGCTGAGACAAATCATATCCACACAAGCTATAAATAACTGAGCTGGAGGAAGCAGGGGGTTCGGGGAAGACGTCCTGCAGCAGAAATGGTTCAGGACCCAATCTACTGTAACATTTGAGGCAGTTTTTGTCAAATGCAAAGAACAAAGAATCATAAAAAGGCATGGATCGATAAATGTGGTTTTAGATTGCAAAAACGGTTCCAGGGTTCATACAAGACTACAGGAGATCACTTGAAGATTGATCATTGAAAAACCTTAATCCTTACCTTCATGCTAAGTGTTGGGTCTTTGGATGGTTTTTAACAGTCCACTTAAAAAAGTATCATTGCTTCACTTAAATTAAAGAATTTCTAACTAGTTCATTGAATTTTTTCGTGAGGAAAGTCTTATTTCATAGACAAATTATTATTCATGTCTTTTTATATGTCTCTTGCCTGGAGGGGATTTTTAACTTTGTTCATCTTTGAGTGATGCAAAAAATTTTGCTTTTGCAATGTATTGTGAGACAATAGTGGCCATTAATAGCACACTCAAAAAACATCTGCATATTGATGTTTTTGAGAAAACTTAATTTTACCACTTTTCCCAGTGGGGCACAGTACATGTACAAAAGTATATGGAACAACATTCCAGTCCTGTGTGATTTTTGACTCTTTCCTTTCCTCTTTCTTCAGCTGCTGCTTTCACAGCCTCCATTCTTCTGTGAAGATTTTGCACATGATATTGAAACCTGGCTGGTGGGATTCACTCCCATTCAAACATTAGTGAGGTCCAATGCTGATGTTGAATGATAGGGACTGGCTCACAGTTGGTGTTCCAGTTCGTCCTAAAGCTGCTGGATAGGGGTAAGGTCAGGTTTCTGTGCAGGCCATGCTTTGTCCCTGGGAGCATCAGAAGCACATTGTTGTCTAAAGTATAACTGTATGCTGTAACATTAAGATTCTGATAACTGCAGGGACCAAGTCCAAATCATGAAATACATCCCCAGAGCAAAAGCACACAAAATTGTCTCGACTGCAGCTCCTAACATCATCCACAAGAGGGTGCACACTGGCACAATGGGATGTGTAGCTCCCTCTGACATCACCTCACTGTCTCTCTCCCATTACCCACTAAAAGCATCAGGGGTTGCGGTAAACAAAGAGGCTTTAGAGGTGAATAAGTGCAGCTGAGAGAACGTGCTGGCTGGACTCCCTTTGTGTTGTTGCGGCCACAGCGTTGTTCCAGCGAGCTGAGCGTCAGCACTAACAGCAGCTGGCATGCTCCAGGCTCTTACTGGCAAATCCCACTGAGTCATCAGCAAGCTGCAGCTCTTTGTTCACAGGCTTAGCTGAGCTCTGTGACCTCCCTCCTGCACTCCTATCAGCTCTGTGTCTGTGCCATAGGACTGCCCACACTGACATCCAGGCACACCACTGTGGGATGCATGGAAGAAGACCGGGGAGAGGATGCTCAAGAGCTCAGTTATACAGTGTGTGCATGCACTTCAAGAGCAGTATCTCACATATCATCATTAGGGCTCATTTGATCTTGAGACCTTTTTATTTGGTATAATGTGATTGAATGTTTTTGCATACACAAACAGGACTGTCTCTACTTTCTGAACTTAATCACTGCATGTTTGTCCAAATTAGTAAACAAAGAACACCCACTTATTTTTTGTAAGCACAGTGGTTAGGGATAGACTGAAGTTAATCTGTGTTTTTATTTACATGACAAGGATTAAGAAATGTGTATTGAGCCATAAGAATAGATACTACTTTTTCATTTTCATGGTATTATGTGTCATATTATTGTAATTATATATATTTAATAAAATTGATTAAGGTTGGCCACTTATACAGGTAGTAAAAGTTAAAAATTGCTCACATAGTACAATGAGTAGATCAAATTCTAAAGAAGGTCTGCAGAAACAGAAATGACGTCTTGATTCTTATAATGTCTTGAATGCAGGAGCAATGTGCAGAAATCTCCTTTTTTAAAGCATTATCATATTTATAATTAATAGTAGAACCAGTCCTTAATTAACAAGATGCTCTAATCATGTAAGAAAAGAATTAATTACTGCTGTATGTGAGATCTGTGTCTATGCCATGGATGTACAGTGCTCAGCAGAGATGAGCGAGTACACCACTATCTGTATCTGTATCTGTTCAACCATCTATATTATCTGTATCTGTGTCTGTACTCGGGGTGGGCGGGGCCTAAACCGGAAGTGGAAGCGTAAATGGGTGGGGCTTAAAACTGTACATTATTTTACAGTTTTTCTCAGTCGCTTTGGTGCATTTCTGCATCTTTTGTCTTCTCGTTAAATTGGCATCTTATCAAGGTTTTTAGTCAATAACAGTAAACAAGCCCGCAGATGTTTTACAGTTTTTCTCAGTCGCTTTGGTGCATTTCTCACATCACTATTAACATTTGCACAACAGTTAGTGTCTTAGTGTCCGTGCCTTTTCCATGCGTCCTATGTCTAGTATTCCAGTATTTGCTACCACGTTTTCTTGTTATTTTTCTGCCTTGTTTTTCCTCAGCATAGCTAGAGCGACTTTAAGTTTATTACTTTGTTTGTTTGATACTTTGTTCCTCAGAAGAGTGATTTTCAGTTTTGCACTTTGTTTTAATAAAGACCTTTATTTTGAACTTTCTGTCCCCGCGTCCTGCTTCTGGGTTCACCTCCAGGCTGAGCCTTGTCAGTTACAGACATTCCAATCGTAAACAAAGCTTTAACAGCATTGGAAAGCATATGTCGTGTTAGGCGATGTGTGAATACGTCTGTCAGTATGATGGCAGGTTTCAACTGCATGTGAGTTGCAATGGCTACCTTTTGTTTACATTTGTCATTGAAATATTGTCAGTATATTGAACCATGACCTCTGTACTATGTAATGCATTGAACTGGAAGCTGATTGTGTGGCAGAAATATGCCTCAAAATAACACAGACAGCACTTCCTTTCAGGCTGAATGTGAACACAAGCTGCACTGTTGTTATGACTGTTGTACGCGCACTGTGAAAGGGTGCTGTATATTGGTGACACCAAAATATGATGCCACAGTTGAATAAGATGGGATAAATGAGAAAGAGTGTCAGAAAAGGACAGGTTTGAAGGAATATCAGTTTTTTTTATCAAGCTGCAATGATCAGTCAGAGAGAGGCATTTCCACTTCATCCATCCTCTTTGAGCATATACATCAGCCAGATTCAGAACTGTTTGCATCTTTTGTCTTCTCGTTAAACTGGCATCTTATCAAGGTTTTTAGTCAATAACAGTAAACAAGCCCGCAGATGTTTTACAGTTTTTCTCAGTCGCTTTGGTGCATTTCTCACATCACTATTAACATTTGCACAACAGTTAGTGCATTTCTCAAAACAATTAGTACAAACTGCAAAACCTAGTAGATAACCTGCAAAAGTGCCTCACTTGCTCAAAATGGATTGTTCATTCCTCAAAAGCTGTGTCAACAAAATGAAAAGTCCCAGCACCATTGTTTATGAACAAGACAGTCAAATGGCTTAGTTGTGTTTTCATTATGACAGTTTACTCTGGGAGTGTTTTCAAATGCAAAAAGTCACATCTTGGTGACACCACCTGAAAATGCTCAAGACAGCACTATACACTGTGTGCACAGCCATTTGAAAACTACAGTAAAGTTACACATTACTGTATTTAGTGAGGTCACTGAGAACAAGACACTGAATACATATGTTTCACATTTTTACTGCGTATGCTCTTTGCAATTCTAATTTGTTCAAAGCATTGTGCAAAAGAAAAATACACATGTATTTACAACAAACATGAGAAACTGCCTTTGGGCAGAGCTGCGCACAACTGTAAACAATACTGCAGTACATATTGGAACTGAACATACAACATACACAGTACTGCAAATCATTCAAGCACATGCTGCAAACCACTGTCTGACCAGATCTGAGTGGTGAAAATGCACATTACCCCAAACAACAACATACTTGTTCAGATGGTCTCCAGTTAGACCCCTGTCATTCTCAGGGATTATGTCCCTGGAAAGAGTGTCTAAAACAGTCAGCAGATGTTGTGTGTTGTATGGACCAAGACGGGGGATATGAGTGAGGACGCCATTTTCTGAGATGGCTGCACACATTGTAACATTCCCTCCTCACTGGCCTGGGACATCTGTGGTTGCTCTCTGTCCAATGCAATCCCTTCCACGCCGTCTACCTTTTGCCAGATTGAAACCCGCCTCAGGAATAAAATGATAAAGAAATGTATCAAATTTGCTTGACAGATTTTGACAACTAGTTCAACATTTTTGTATGTAATGACTCAAGCAACGAAATGAGGACTATTAGTTTTATAGGGAATGACTATTCAGCATTCATTAGTATACTTCATTTTGACTGACATGACATAAGCAAATGATAATGTTAAAAAACAGTAGAGAATTGTATGAAAGCAACTGATGCATGTCCAAAGGATTTGCAATTTGTTGGAAAGAATGAGAAACTGCCACTATGATGTGCACAAATGACTAAATGTTGTGGAGGTTGAACTAACAGTTAAGAGAATTTTAATTCTGATCGGAGAAATGCACCAAAGCGACTGAGAAAAACTGTAAGTCTGAAATTGATGGATCAATCAGAAGTTGCTAATCTACTGTATTCAAAGCCTATATACAGTATATCTTAATTTGTAATATTTATAATATTATTTTTATGAACTGCGGTGAGAAAGTGTCAGATACTGCATGCAGCCATATACAATAACAATATTACAGTTTTTTTCCATTGGTTTGGCTCATTTCTTGAAACAGAAATTACATTCTCAAAACAACGTGGACAATCCTCCAAACTGCTTGGCAATTGTTCACAACAGAATGGCATTTCTCATTCATTTCTTCAAATTGCAAATGTTTTAGTACATGTCTCAATGTCTCAGTACATCTTTGCAAATGATTAAGCACAGGTAGCCTGCTGTTAGCACAATGTTCAAGTGAATAGATCTGGTAGATCTAAACTGATTGTCAGATTCTCAGTCTAATGGTCGTTCTTTCAAAAACATGTCAGCATCATTTCATCGTATAAGTCATCACATGCAAAATAGTCTGTTCAATTGTCAAAATGAGTAGAAGAACATAATACCATGAATACCATATATGAATCTCTTGGAACATTTGATAAACTGATTCCTTGACAGTCAGGTGAAACTAGAACTTCACTAATGAAAGAGGAGTTTCACACACACACACAAGCTCCTCATCTTCTTGGTCTACCTTTATTCTGATTTGATCCCTGAAAATGACAGAGGTCTCGTAGGGCCTCACCTACCAAACTATGTCACTGTGTGGGACAATGAATTTCCACCATGGGTCATCAGGACCTGGTTCACTACTCATCCAAGAGTGTCTGAGCATCAGGCTCCAAATCAGAGCTCCGTGCTCCATGCAATGGACGCTGCGTGTGAAGATATCACAGGAGATCAATGTAGGGGATGGTTGCCACATGCACGGTGTGGACGGCCAGGAGGGTGAGGAGGACGGTGGCCAGGAGGGTGACGAGGACAGTGGCCAGGAGGGTGAGGAGGACGGCCAGGAGGCTAAGGAGGATGGCCAGGAGGGTGAGGAGGACGGTGGCCAGGAGGGTGAGGAGGACAGTGGCCAGGAGGGTGAGGAGGACGGCCAGGAGGGTGAGGAGGATGGTGGCCAGGAGGGTGAGGAGGACGGTGGCCAGGAGAGGGAGGGTGAAGACAGCAACCAATGAAGAAGTGTTGTGAAGCTCCAGCTTTATTTACAGCTCTGTAGGCTTCATATAATTTTCCTTGTTTTTGTTTATGTGTTTATATTACAGTATATTATGCTGTATACGTCATTGTGCTTCTGATGTATGGAAGTTACTTTATGTGTGTAAATGATAATGGTTACTGTTTCTTTGGCATCCTTTTTTTTCAGTTTTATACACAATTGTATTCTGTTAGCTAGACAAAAACAAACTAGTACAGTAACCACAGTCAATGAAGGACTGGGCTCAGACATGAGGGATGTTTCAATGCTCCTCTGCCACAGTGGCAAAACACCTAAACATTTTGACCTGCAGTGCTTACACAACGCCAAAGGGACGATGCATTTTGGGGGCACTGACTAAATAAATGGCAAAGAAATTTAGTTTTGACATATGAGTGAACAGTTTTTGGAGAGATATGAGCTTTTTGCTGGTGAACCATGTTGTTGTGCTGAACCATCCAGGTTATTTTGGCAAGAGAACCAAGAGTGTTGAGAACGTCCGGTCTGTTTCAAGAAATGAGCCAAAGCAATTGAGAAGGAACTTTGCATTTTGGGGCCACTGACTAAATATATGGCAAAGGAACTTAGTTTTGACACATGACTGAACAGTTTTGGGAGAGATATGGGCTTTTGCAAGTGAGCTATGGTGTTGTGCTGAACTGTAAGACTGTTTTGCCAAATGATCTTAGAGTTTTGAGAATGTAATATCTGTTTCAAGAAATGAGCCAAACCAATAGAAAAAAACTGTAATATAGGCTACGTTGTGTGTTCAGCTTTATGTGTGTATGTGTGTAAGTGGTCCGTAAGACTGTTTATTTTTAATGATCTGTGTGAACTTGGTGATTCATGCAAACATCCAGTGATGGCAAACGGGGAAATAATATGTCAGCCTTGTTCACTGTATTCTTCTCAAAAGTACCGCGTTCAGTACGAGCAAAGTTTTCTAACTGACTTTATATCACCAGCCGAACTAAAAGCAAGCAGACGGTAGAAAAAAAACACAAAAAACGCAGGCAGTGACCGACGCGCCATGAGCCATTTTCGGCTCTATCTTGTCAAATGCACCACGTGTAGGTTGCGAGAGACGTGCACAGACTCTATGGCACAGACGTGTCTGTGTAGGGAGGTGTGGGCGCTGTGTGTGACTGGCCAATCACAGAGCGCAAAGACAGTCAGTTGAGGATTTTCCTTCAGCACAAGCACAAGATATCGACAAGTTTTACTCGTATCATACTCGTATTCATCAAAAATGCTTTATCCGTATCGGATACTCGTCTGAAACAAGTATCCGGCTCATCCCTAGTGCTCAGCAGATCAGAAAATACACTGTGTGTCAGAAGAGAAACAAGTTTTTTAATTGAGGTAACTGCTTCTGGAAAATTGCTCTTATGTACAAAAACATGTTCAGTTATTCAGTTAAAGGAGTCTGTTACTGCTATTATTGTACTATGTGGATATTAGAGTGATCTTAGTGTTACCTGTGTTTATTTAATTGTAACAGGAAGCTTGCATTTCAACACACAAATATTTATGTTGTGTGTCATATGAGTACATTGTTGTGCAATTATTAATGCATTACTCTAACAGTGGTTAATTCTGTGCCCCAGATCAGTTAATGGAGTCAAAATTAGATAGTGTAGCAGCCAGCAACTTCCATATTTGCCAACCAAACAAATGGGTCATATAATAGTCTCATCATATAATGTGAAAACATACGACATAAGGGTACAGAAACACAATGACATCTAATTTGACTGATCAGAGTATACATTTTTCCTTTCAGGAGTCATTTTTGTCACAAACCACAGTTGTCAGAAAGAGCCAAGAAGGTCAATTATTTTTTATGACTAACCTTTTGCACGGAACGCACAGAAATTAGACTGACAGGAAATGAAAACTGTGCACCCACAAGCTAATAGGGTCACACTCTCCTCATTCTCCCCTCTGACTGAGGTGGAAGTCGCCAAACTGTTGCTGGACTCTCGTCCCACTACCTGTCCAAGTGGACCCGATACCATCCAACCTCTTACAAACTATCTCCCCATCACTTAACCCTGCAGTAACATACATCATCAACTCCTCCACTTGCTACGGGTGTGTTCCCCGCTGCATTCAAGCAAGCTCGAGTTACTCCACTACTCAAAATATCTACACTCGACCCAGCCCAGGTCAAAAACTACAGACCAGTTTCACTCCTGCCCTTCCTGTCTAAGGTACTTGAGTGAACTGTCTTTAACCAAGTCTCTGCTTTCCTCTCTGACAACAAACTGTATGACCCAAATCAGTCTGGTTTCAAACAGGGTCACTCTACCGAGACCGCACTCCTATCTGTAACAGAATCACTGCGTTCTGCGAGAATTGCAGGACAGTCTTCAGCTCTCCTGCTGTTAGATCTGTCAGCTGCCTTTGACATGGTTAACCACCAAATCCTCCTCTCCACACTCACTGAGCTTGGCATCTCAGGATCTGCCCTCCGCTGGTTCGTGTCCTACCTCTCAGGGAGATACTTCAGAGTGTCTTGGAGGGGGGAAGTGTCTGAACTATACAGCCTATCTACAGGGCCTCCTCAAGGGTCAGTGCTTGGTCCCCTCCTCTTCTCAATATACACAACCTCACTCTGTGCAATAATCCACTCCCATGGTTTCTCATACCATTGCAATGCTGATGATACCTTTCCTGTCGTTCCCCCCAGACGACCACACGGTCTCTGCCCGGATCTCATCATGCCTTGCAGATATCTCGGCATGGATGAAAAAACGCCACCTTCAACTCAACCTCTCTAAGACTGAGCTCCTTGTCATCCCAGCCAGTCCCTCTTTACAACAAGAAATCAACATCCAGCTTGAATCAGCCCAACTCAAACCCACAAAGTCTGTCAGAAACTTGGGTGTCATGATTGATGACCAACTAACTTTCAAGGCTCATGTGGCCACTGTTGCTCGATCATGTTGAGAAGATTAGACCCTTCCTGTCTGAACATGCAGCACAACTCCTGGCACAGGCTGCAGTAATATCACGCATCAACTATTGCAACTACTTACTGGCAGGCCTCCAAGCATGCACGGTCAAACCTCTGCAGATGATCCAGAATGCAGCAGCACGTCTGATTTTCAACCAGCCAAAAACAGCACATGTCACACCGCTGTTCAGATCGCTCCACTGGCTTCCAGTTGCTGCCTGCATCAAATTTAAAGCTCTTACACTTGCCTACAAAACCACAACAAAAACGGCTCCCTCCTACCTGAACACCCCGATTCAGGTCTACACTCCGTCTCGCTCACTGCACTCGACCAATGAAAGGCGCCTGATACAACCACCTCAAAAGGGCCCGAGGTCAATAGCTAGACTCTTCTCCTCTGTGGTTCCCCGGCGGTGGAATGAGTTACCAAACTCTGTTCGATCTGCAGTCACTCTCAGCCTTTAAGAAAAGACTCAAGACCCAGCTCTTCACTGAACACCTTGGCGCTTGATAAACTCCTATAAAATGAACACACACACACACACAAAAGGTTTAATTGTATGTTGCAATGTATGCCCCCCTCACTGCCTGTAGGCAGGCCCTATCTAACTTGAACCTTGAATTTTTGGCACTTATCCAGGTTGTTTTCTCCTGACTAGATCCTTGCTTGTGTTGTATTTACTCGCAGATGTACGTCGCTTTGGACAAATGCTAAATGAAATTGTAGAATTGTAGAATTGTTTAGCAACACTACACCGTGCAATATATATATAGAATGTAAATGTAAATCTGTCATTGCTGTTATTACTATTACTATTAATGTTATTATTATTATTATTACTACTTCTGCTATTATTTCTGACACTGCTGTTGTTGATGATATATAGCACAGAGTAGTATATTATTATTATTATTATTATTATTATACCACATATTATATTATTATTATTATTATTATTATTATTATTAATTATTATTATTATTATTATTATTATTATACTAGTAATATATTATATTATTATGATAACAAACTAGTAGTATATTACTGCTATTACCATTATATGTAGCAGAGTGTAGTATACATCACATTACACTACTATATTATTATATTATACATGTACATGTATGTTATACTCTTGGATGTTATACATTGTATATGCTATATCATACTACTATTACAGGCTATGTTATATTATTATATCATACTACTATATGCACTCTATCATTACCATTAGCATACCATACCCACTACTGCTACACTCAGGTACACACATACACATATGCATATTTTCTTTAGATCTCCTACAAGTGCCTATTTTGATTCAAATTCCTGCTACTTCTACTGCCCAATTTATTGTGTCCATTTTTAGATTTTATATATTTTTATTTTCTATTTTCTCTTCTATTTTATACTTTGTATTCTATATTTAAACAGGGCAATATATGAGAAGTGATGGAAATGTCAATTTCCCGGCGAGAACCTCCCAAAGGGATTAATAAAGTACTCTGTCTGTCTGTCTGTCTGTCTGTCTGTCTGTGGTTTTTCTAAAGCCAACTGAACCGGGAGAGATTCAGAATTTATAGTGACCACTTGTGGTTTATATACCTGTGATAATCAGCAAAACAGAACATGGAGGGATGAGCATACTGAGCACAATTCTTTTTTATTAAATTTCCAAAGAACAGTTATGTAAAACATGAACTAGTAGAAAGACAGTCTAAAAGCTCTGGACCCGGCGGAAGGAGCCCACCGTGGGGTTCACAGCTGCCCACTCTGTGAAGCGGCGGTACTCTCCTCTCTCCAGCAGGTACTGGCGTCCACGGTAGTTGGGAAGCTCATAGAAGACCCAGGCACCGTCCTGCACCTGGGCAGAGTGAACCTCCCGGAAGCGCCACTGGTTGGGCAGGTTGCTCTGATCCTCAGTGCACTCCAACATCTGGCCGCTGAAGTCAGGACGCTCGTAGACACGGACTCTAAACACACCAGAAGTCTGCAAGACAAAAATAAAAAGGGAGTTCTGTTCATTTCTGCAGTAGAGGTGACCCAGCAACTAAAAATTTTATGTAAAAAATGTACAATATACTTTGTATATTGCTGGTATATTGTTGGGTTTGACATTGCAACTGAAGAAAAGAAAAGGTTATGAATTTCCGTTTTTTTTTCTCATTGCAATGTATTTTAGTTAAAACTTCTAGAAATGTTTCCCAGAAAATACAATCATATTCTACAAATTTGTCCTCCCAATTCCAGCTTGAAAGGAACCACCTCCCTACAAGTTACATGTGAGGTGGAGCATCACATTGGATATATTACAGCTTTCAAAAATTCTCATTTTCCAGTCATTTACGACTTGGTAGTTGGCACAAACGCTATTCACAAGTCAGATGCTCATCAATACAATAGGTCTAATACATGATATGGTTTCAGTCTCATCTTTCAAGTAATTTTTGAACTTTTCAATATTCAACCAAGACCAGAATCTTTCCCTAACCCAAACCAAGTGCAACATGTCTAACCATAACATAAAAGTGTATTAATGTTTTAGTTGATATTGATATATTTTTGCAGGAGCAGAAATTGGAAAGAACGTGGTATGGTCAAGATTTTTCTACCAAATACTTAAATAAACAGTTTTTAACACATAAATATTTAATCTTTCCCTCAAAATATATTTGCTGTTGCAAATTAGTAGAATATAAATGGAATATCAAGGCTAAACACAGTGGTGAAGTCAGACAGACCAAACCCTCATGAATCTGAAAATCAGAAAGACAAAATGACTGGCAGAGTTACAGAATTCATGGTGCTGTACATCATACTTGCCAGCACCCTATAGGGCTTCTCATGTGTTTTCTGAAGGCACTCACGTTTCGTATGATTCGGCAGGACCTGATGCTGTCGTTGTAGCCCATCCAGCGCTGGTAGTCAGGGTACTCCCCCCTGGTCAAAATGTACTGGTAGCCCATGTAGTTGGGCCTCTCGTACAGGACCCAGGCGCCGCTCTCCACACGAACAGAGTTGCAGCGGCTGAAGCGGGTGTTGAGCTCGGGACAGTCTCTGTTACACTCATAGTAGCGACCTTGGAAATTTTTATCTTCATAAAACACGATCTGGAAGAGGATAATACCTGTTCAGTGGATATTACTAAAATACTATTTGCTACACTGCATAATATACTGTCGTTATACAGTCTGTGCTGGCTCTGAGGACATGAAGTGAATGAATTACATGACATCCATTAAATGCCACTCAGTGGTTCTTTCAGGCACCAACTGCAGCTGTCTCCAACTATTAGTATATAGAATAACTGTATTGTTACTCGGTCACGTTGAGGGTAAAGTCTTTATACTACAAGTGACACTGGAGATTTGCCCTCTTCTAACGAATCAAATAATGCAGACAGTTGGTCGCAAGCATCATCTGCTCATCTGCCTACCTTTCCCACATGGTCCATGTTTGGGCGTCACACCAACTTTTGATAACTCTTTGTTTATCCCACAATTCACAGAGACAATATTGCCCACAGGCCCGGTCCAGATTTATATATGCAGTGTATGTGGGCACACTAAAATGCACTGCCAAGGTCATCATTGTCATTTTAATTGCCTCAGCATTTATATCAGCACAATGGCTGATGCTGCAATTGTATTAAAAATGCTTGGCTTTATACAGTGTTTACTCACCATTGCAACGACTGACCTTTTGATCTGTCAATGCCTGATTCCAGAAACAATTTATTGATCCAATTAAATTGTCTCCTCTGCAGCTGGTAACTGAGGCTGGTGCGGTGAAGTTGGCTTGTAGCCACATAGCACTGTGGTCCAGGCTGTAACGTCTGCGGTGCAGGTAACAGGTGCATTTAGACTGTCATGCTACACTCGCTGCCCACATCCACACCACTCCACACAGTCACCTGACTGTGTTCAGACCGCTCTGAAATACCTGGTGGATGGAAGGCTCGTGTTCACAGCCATGCAACAGCATGATTCATCACTCAAATGACTGGAAGTTCTACGTGACTGTAAGAGCAGAGCTGAAACCATTAGTCCATCAATCAATTAAAAAATTAATCAACAGCTATGAGAAATTATTCATTGTAATTTAAGCAAGAACAGGGAAAAAATAATATTTCCAGTTTCTCAAACGTGAGGATTATGACTTTTTCTGACTTGTCTTACTTTACAGTACTAAAGTACAGTATTTTACTTTGAACTGCATACTAGAGTAAATTGCATGGAGAATGATTGGCAGATTTGTCAACAATAGAAATAATAATTATTTGCAGCTCTATGCACAGGTAGTTTGTAAGTTTCATTAGTGCTGTGATTCTGGATGTGGCAGCAGTCCTTTAGCTTTCTGATGATTTGTTACACTTCAAATTGTAATACTAGAGCAAATCCAGTACTGAGTATTTGTATTTATGTGTTGGAATATAATTCAGTTCACTTCATCACAACTTAATTTATCCTCTAAGGGCAACTCAGGAGAGCATGCTGTTAATGCTGTTAATCAAAGTAAATGATATGATTTGAAACAGTAAAATAAATGAGTTTGGTCAACTGTTTCACTGTTTGTGTTCAGGCAGAAATCTGTTTGTTGCACAAGACTAAATAATTTGTATGAATTTGTAAGATAAAAACTGTGACTATACCAGAGCCTCTAATGACAGGGCAATGCTGCTGCTCTGCAATCACTGCAACATTTATATCAGCAAGGGCAGACTAAATATTTAAAACATCTCTCGGTATAATGCAACACAGTTCAACAGCAAACCACACTACATCCTCTAAAATGGTCATAAAGCCTGAGTTAACACTACTCCAAAACTGTTTCAGCAAAATCTAATCATACTCCAAATTTATTGCAGGCTTGTACTAGATTGCATCATTTTTAGCTTAGTGCTACCTAATAAACCAGCAACCGGATGCATATTTTCATGTAATCTTTAGACAGAACCTAAAGCCCACTTATGGTGATATGTTCAGCTTACTGAGAAAAATGCATACAATAATTATGATATACCATACTCCTGTATAATTAGCTGCATTATTTCATCTGTGGAAGGTTTGAGGTTCAAAAGATTTGAAGGTTTGAATTAAAGACAGACCCAAAAAAAAACATTAGCATTAAAGATATTTATTGGGATGCATTACATTACAATAAAACTTTGCCTGGTTGAATTTTACAGCTCCATGATTCTTCTGATAGAGGCCACAGTTGCTTTCAGAGCTCCCCACTCTGAGTGGTGTCGGTACTCCCCTTTCTCCAGCAGGTACTGGCGACCACAGAAGTTGGGATGTTCAAAGAAAACCCAGGAGCCCTCCAGGACCTTGCAGGACTGGACTTCATGTCTGAGCCATTTCTCTTGCATAGACTTCATATTCTCTGTTAGCTCCAAAGATTTGCCTTGAAAGTTTGGCCGGTCAAACAGCATCAGCTTGCATGGCCCTTTGGCCTGAAACCAGAACAACAAGCATGTTCAATCTGGTGATTGAGGAATATAGTGTGTTTACTTTTTGTTGGGTGACTTACATTTTTAATGATCCTGCAGGATCTGACACAGTCATTAAAGCCCATCCAGTGGCGGTAGTCACTGTACTCCCCTGGACCAATGACATACTGGTAGCCCATGTAGTTGTTCCGCTCGTACAGAACCCACCAGCCACCTTCTATCTTGACAGAGTTGCATCTGCGGATGAAGCCTTGCAGGTCGGCTGAGTCCCCTTTACAGTCGTAGGACTTTCCCTGGAAGTCCCTGTCCTCAAAGAACACAATCTGGAAAAGAAAGAGAAGAGGGATTATACACTCATAAATAAAAAGAGGGTTTCCACTGTAGTTTTGTTTGCACATATTGAAATTCTCATTTCCAAACACCAGAGGTCTGCGTTTCTTGCACCAAATTGACTAGCTCTTGCAACTATAAGAACACATTTAGAATAGTGCTATAATAGTTCTCACCTTCTCCATCTGTGACGCTTAAAATACTAGACACAAGTAGCACAGTAACAAGCTCAGTACTCTTTATACATGGCAGAGACAATACTACCAAATGCATGGTTAGCAGTGCATGTAACAGTTATTACAATTCAAATATTCATCTAGAGTCTGCCCATTGTTCTTACTCACTGAATTGCCTTTCCACACACAATGGTTGTTTTGCAGTGCCAAGTATCTAAACCTCAGTCACTGCTCAGTCCAAACGGATCTGAACCGTTGCAATAGATTTGTTTTATTAATGCAATTTTATGTTAGATATAAAGTGATGAAAACAGAAATTCAACAAAGACAACAAATAAAACTGCCTGTTAATTCGGTTCAATTTTGTTTTTTAGTTCTGGTTATATTGAACTTCTTGGAACATGGAACTCAAGTGCTTTCAGAACAGCTGAATTATACAAATAAAACAGCAACAATATGATATACATATTTTTTAAGTACTTTGGCATGTGTCAGAACCATGATTTCCTTTATGATGGACTATTTTCTGTTGTCTTGTACGTGGGCACTTTGGGCCTGTAATCAGGTATGATAGTTTTGTGTTGAAGGCACGATGGGTAGGCTTTTTTTCCCCATTTCCCTCTGTTTATGTTTTTATTAAGTTAAGTTTTGACCTAGCCAGGACACATTCAGTAATAGTCATGATCAGTAATAAAATATTTGCATATCCGTACTCTTACTGGAACAGACCACCATTGTCAATTAATTTAGATTTTACCTGCTTAATGCACACAACTATGGAAAATGGTCGCTATGAAACCAAAGGGTCATTCCAGAACACTGTTTTATATCTTAATTATTAAGAATGGTTGAGTTAATTTACTCATTACAGTGAATAGTTGAACGATGTTATCACAAACACTATCATCATCAATTATTCCTAAAGATAATACTATATCACATCAGATATAATAAGCAAGTAAATAATCATTTCACTTGTGTATCTAACTTTAAATATTTCTACTGTTAATATGACATTTAAAACTAAAATGATGTCTATTTCTTAGCTCATCTTTATTCAATTGTGTGTTAAATTTACAAAAAGGTCTTTTTTTTGGAACAGATTTAAAACATCTACAATTTCAGAATTATTAAACGCACAACTGAAAACTGCAGGTTTCATTTGTGCATTTAATAATAACTTTAAACACAAACTTGTTTGAAATTATGACATTGTAAAGTCCACCTACATCCCACCTCAGGATCTGTACAGACATCAGTCTGGCTCATTAACTGGCAACCTGTTGATGCTGAAATGCTTTTAGCTATTAATGTCTAATATCAACCATTTTGCAAATGAATGATGTCACTTATCCTTGTCATATCTGTTTTATTATATAATAGCTGTTCCTTCCCCTGATTAGTATGATCTGATGTTACTCTGTCTTGAGATGTAGTTTGTGTTAATCAATTTCACTGGTGGACACTGAAGACAAGACTGAAAGCCACTGAGGTGTCAGGTGATGTACCAAGAAAGAATACAGACAGCATTTTACATGTTATGGGTAAGAAAAACTTTTATTTGTTTGAGTGCAACACAGGATTCTGGGCATAAGGAAACATGTCCAAATGTCCAAAGTTCTTGAGGGGTTCAAGAACTTATTCAAGCCTCTGCAACTTCAGTGGCATTAGTACACTTGAACTCTGAACTTTTGAATTTTGGTTGCTCTAAAGCTTTGGAACCTCGTAGGCGTCCTAGAACTCATGTTCTCTGAAGCTAGAACATGTTCCAGGACTCAGGGTTCTAGTGGTTGATTTTAATTAGAATTCTGTTAGATTTCTTTGGTGGCTAATTCAAATAACTCTCTCAGGGACTGCAGAACCCGGCATGGCTGCTGCTGTTCTAGAACTCTCTGATCATGCGGAAAGATCCCACAACAGGGGAGGTGGCGCCCCAGTCTGTATAGTTGGGGTACTCGCCACGTTCCAGGAAGTACTGGTGTCCATGGTAGTTGGGCTGTTCATAGAGGACCCATGCACCGTCCATGACCACACAGGAGTGGAACTCCCGAAACTTCAGGGCCTCATAAACAGATGGGCAATCCTCAACACACTCTGCCGCTTGGCCTCCGAAATCCTGCTTGTCGTAGAATCTGATCTTCCAGGACTTTCCATATACCTTAAAAGAGATGGGGGGAAAATGTTGATGAAATTATGTTAGTATCTGAGTCGTTTATCTTTCAAGCTATTATCCCTCATTTGCTTTGAGTTCACATCCACAAATGGGTTTCTTGGCTGTTTTCCTAGTTTCCTTCAATAACTGACGTGCACCCTGCTGCCAAACCATGAGCCTTTTATCTCTCCTTTTTGTCTGTTGGTCTTTGACTGATTACTGCTTGGTTGGCGCACTCTGTGGTATTTTACTGGAGCTGGGCACTCAGCTGCAAAACCCAGAGAGTAAAAGAAACAAAAAAACATGTTATTTCCGTGATTTTATGTAAACCAAATCCAAATTTATTATGTTTCACTTAATTTACAGCTTGCTGTAGTAAGCGTATACCATCTTCATGAAACTGCTGCATTAACAATGGTGTTACATAAGTAAGACAATCTTTATTAATGGATGACTTTCAAAGCTTTGTTGCCCATTGGTTATGTTCTAAAAAGCATCTAGTGGTTATTGAGCTTACGTTTTTGATGGAGCGGCATGATTTGATGCTATCATTGAATCCCATCCACTTCTGGTGATCAGGGTACTCCCCGGGGCTCAGGATGTACTGGTAGCCGGTGTAGTTGGGACGCTCGTACAGCACCCAGCAGCCACTCTCCACCTTGATGGAGTTGCAGCGGCTAAAGTAAGAGCGCAGGTCAGGGCAGTCAGTGCTGCACTCATAGCTTCGGCCTTGGAAATTCTTATCCTCAAAGAATACAATCTGGATGGGAGAAAACAGAGTCAAACCCAGGTAAACTCTCATCCGAACATTGCAAGAAATAGAACAATAACAAATAGTTTTTCCAAGCTGCCATAAAAATCATAACCAGACCAAAGACAGTTTCCATGCACAAGAGCAACTGATCTTGAAAACCAGTAGAAAACAGCATTCGCTCCTTACCTTCCCCATTGTTAATGATATTGCTTGCCTCCCACCCAGCTGCAGCTGTGTTGTGGTTTATATTGAAATGCAGAATGTGCAGACAAGGGAAAGCTATTGTCATCTAAATTAGCTTGATTTAAATATCAGCAAAATGTTTGATTTCCCTTTGTCCACATGGCCTCATATCAAAGAATTGCCAAAACTGGCATGTAAAACTTGTCAAGGCCAACAGCCATACTTAATGATAATTGTGTGTATTGTTTCCATTGTGTTGTGACCCACCAAAGGACTGTTTGCTATTTTTCACTATCAGGACTTATTTTTTTGTGGGACTGGAAATTATTTGCTAAATAGTCTTCATTTTGCAGTTTAACACAATGAGATTACAGAATTATAATGTGAAGGAATGGACCAATGCAGTCTTTTACTCCTGGACAACACATGACCTCAGTGAACGACGTCTTACCTTTAGTTCCAGTGTTTCATACTGAAGCATCGTGTTCTTGTTGGCAATGCACCAGTGTGCTATTTTGTCCAGGGGACCAGTTGGTTAAACAAGTTGATGCCTACACTCTGTCTATCAAACAACAGAAATATGGAATGTAAACAAAGCCCAAAGAAAATATAGAACTCCCACAGCCAAATGTGTAAGATTGAATTAGACTTTGACTTTTTGGCTCTTTCTGTTTGACACTTTAATGCCATGACACATAATGGAGGACATCGTATGGTCTTAATGAATTAAGAAACCATATTGAACATAATGAAAAATGTTTCATTCAATCAAACTTCCTTTTCCATGCTAACAATGATGAAAAACACAAGTTCAATCCCGGTTAAAGCTGCAGTGCCACCTCCTCAGACATGAACCCACAGCAGACATTCAGGTTTGTCATAGCAGGGAAAGCTCAGATGTATCTAATACCACTAATTATGGCCTCCTTAAGTGGATTATAGCCATGATTAATGCTATTAGTTATACCTGTTTGACTGCAACGATAAAGAGTCATTCACAAAAATCTGAGTAAGTTTTATTGTTTCTATGGCATTTTGCTTGGTTGACGGCAGAGGAAAACAGGATGTATAGGAAGAGAGGAAGTCTTTATTTGAACCCATCAGTTTTGTGACGAGACTCTATAGACTCCAGGACACAACATTAAGATTCAGATTACATTTGTGTGCTGTTTTTAGGATAGCGTTGTGCATTTTTCAGAGAGTCATGGGCTAAGATTGTTGTCTACGTAAACTAGTGATTAATTACTAGGGTGTGTACCATTAAAGGTTGCCTCAAAAGTACTCATTTGTAAGCAGGATGGTTTGTTAGCAAGATGGCTTTTATGCCCTAATGGCCTAAAAACAAACCAACACATATGATACCCTTTCAGCCTCTCCTTCCACTTACTGTGGTTTGGATGCATGTCAGGTAATATGACATTGAACATATGGAGTAACTGTAATAAAATAGACCTGTAGCCATTTGAAAGTCTTATCCCTGTCCTTAAGACATTCCTGGTCTAAACCAATGACAAATTCGTTCAGACAGACAGTTCAAATTGTGATCAAAGTTAGCTTTTTCTTGCCACTCTAATCTTACCCAGTCTGAGAAGCGTTAAAAACTTCAGCTCAGTTCTTCTCCCTCCTCTCCTGCCTTGTGTCTTCCACCCGTTTCCCCTGCCTTTGTTCTGGATCATGATGGCACAAATGAAATTAACAGCGATCGCAGAGATGCTTATTCATCAGCTTCCAGATAATTTGAATAACAAAACCCCGTTACAGTGCGTATAAAGTATAAAAGCCGCCTGGCAGCCACAGGTTGTTGGACAGATTCCCACAAACACAGATCATCAAACATGGGCAAGGTATGTAGAGAGCAGAGCAGACAACAAGCACTTTTCTGTGGAGGAGAAACTCAGCACACACACAATGTAAAGAAATGGAAAAAAAATAATAAAAGAGAAGGACGTCAATCTAAGTTTACAAAAGTATATTTTGAAATGGGCAAATTAAGGCCTGACCCAAATCAGTCTGTACTGGTTTTTATTTCTGCAGATCATCTTCTATGAGGACAGGAACTTCCAGGGTCGCTCCTATGAATGCATGAGCGACTGCTCGGACATGTCCTCCTACCTGAGCAGGTGTGCTTCCTGCAGGGTGGAGAGCGGCTGCTTCATGGTCTACGACCGCCCCAACTACATGGGGAACCAGTATTTCCTGAGAAGAGGGGAGTACTCTGACTACATGTCTTTTGGCATGAGTGACTCTATTCGATCCTGCCGTTTAATACCTCAGGTATGCAAAGATTATGAAAAGAATTATTACAAATGAGAACCCTAATATGTATGTCTATTTATTATGTCTAATATTGATTAGAAAATAATTAAATCTCTCACTGATTTTGTTGATTTTCCCAGTGGGCTGTTAAAATGTGGGTTTGAAAGTAAATGTCTCCTGAAAAACGTTGCAAATTCTTACAAAAATAGTATTCCATACTCAGTATATGCAATAAGCACGTTTTATAACTGTAACAGCAACAGAAGGGCAATCTAAATTCTTCAGACTCCCATACTGATTTGTCATCTGTGCAATCATTAACAGCACAGAGGCTCTTACAGGATGAGGATCTATGAGAGGGAGAACTTCCAGGGTCAGAGTCATGAGCTGATGGACGACTGCGACAACATCCAGGACCGTTACCGTATGTCCGACTGCCAGTCCTGCCATGTGATGGACGGCCACTGGCTGATGTACGAGCAGCCCCACTACAGAGGCAGGATGATGTACCTGAGGCCTGGAGAGCACAGGAGCATGAGAGATATGGGATACAGTGGCATGAGGCTCTGCTCCGCCAGGCGTATAATGGATTCCTGTTGAAGCAGAGACAAAGAAATGTGTTGAATCAAATAAAAGAGGAATCAAATGTCACCTTGTCTTTGTGTTATCTTATATTGAATACATGATAAGGTTTTTTTGTGTTTGAAAATTGAAATCTGCAAATACGGTCTTTAAAGTGAGCTAGTACATCACATTGTATGGCAGTATTACAACTTTAATGTGCAAATTCCAAAGTACTGTACATGAGCATGTCAGTGAGGTATACACACATGAATACATACATGATTTATATTGTAGTTACATACTGTGACATTATGACATTATATACAAACTACCATACACGCTATCATTGTTTGACTTGATAAAAATATTCTTATTTCACGTCTGCATCACCTTCTTTTCTAAAACTAATAGATGACCTACACCTACACTCTAAGACAAATGTAAGTCAAGTCACAGTTATTTTATCATATCTATATATATATATATATCAGGACATCATGTTGTCATCAGTTTTATGCTCCTTTAATCAGCTGTCAACACATTTCCAAACATGAACTGATGAATTTTGAGCTCAGCTGCCATCTATATACAGTACTGAACGATGGAGTCATGCTGCTCTGATGCAAAGATGTTACTGGACCAAGAAATGTCTTATAGGAAACCTCCACCAGTTTGACATATAAAGCTCAGTTTACTAGGGTCTGTACATAGAGCTGTGTGCTCTCTTCTATGGCCCTGGAGGAGTTTTGAAAAGTGTGAGGGAAGAACCCCTGATGTCATCAGGCTTGGTCAGTCAAGGTTTAGGGGTCAGTGGTCAGGACATGTGTGATGCACTTTTTTTTTTTTTTTTAACTTCACCCTTGACTAAAATCCGGGGCAAGTCTGCAACTTTGATTTTGATCTCTCTAATAATCCATTTTTTATGAGTCCCCCACCTTAAAAAGTACTATAGTAAAATGCAGGTCAACTTAATGATGGGGTTTCAAAATCTGTGAATACACTTCTACATTAGTTATATGCTCACTTCATTTATTCTCTTTTTGTCTCAGTTCTGTCCACTTTGGTGCATATGTATGTAGTATAGTAGTATTTCTATTTTTTCAATATGTTGACAATAGAAGAAGCTATATGTCTGTTCTTGTGTCTTTTCTCTCCACCTGTGGCAATGGACAGCCATAACATTTCAGAGAAGAAAGCTCCCAACAAAGTGGCCCAGGGTCATTCAGTCTCTGGACTTGAACAAACAACACATATTCCGATCACATTATCATGTCCAGTAGTCACACTTTTTCTTTTAAACTTTCATAATATATTCATATATGTTGATTCTTTCAAAGTATTATTTTTATTGTCAGATAAAATTGATTGTTTACTTACAAAATACAAAGTACAAAATACATCTTATCTGACAGAGAGGGGACGGGATGTGTTAATGCTCATTAGTCCGTATGTTATTGGTGTATCATCTGAAACAATCTCTAAGTCCAATATATATGTGTGTGTGTGTGTGTGTGTGTGTGTGTGTGTGTGTATATATATATATATATATATATATATATATATATATATATATATATATAATCTAGTCTAATAAAACAACAGTGATGGAGGAAGTATTTACAACCTTTACGTAAGTAAAAGTAGAAACATCGAAATGTGAAAGTACAAGTAAATGTCCTGCAATGTAAATTGCATAAGTTAAGTATGTATGATAAGCAAAATGTACTGTACTAAAAGTATCAAAAGCAAAAGGGAATTTATAAGGTACTTCACATCTGCACAGAAAATATAGAATTATAAAATACAACAGTAGGGTAAAATGGCCCCACTGAGTGTTAAACTATTACAAGTTTTATTATTTGATCATTTCTACTGTTGCATTAATAAGTGACTGGCATTATAGTTCTGTAGCTAGTCAAAGTGCAGCTTATTTAACGATCTTATATACTGGCTTGTTTAAAAGTACATTTCACTACAATTAAAAGGTTAAAGATTAAACATAGTCTTCTATTTTATATTGAATAGTATCAGAGTATAAAAGCACATTATCATTATTCTTGTCAGTGAACTGTTGAGCTCTCTTCAGTGACAGTCCACCATAAGATAACAGACAACATTTTATGTATTCAGATGCAGACAAAGGATGTGAATATAACAAAGTGCTTGTCCATGCAGACCTAACACTGACAGGACAAAGAGTCCCAGCTGATGCGTTCACTGCTGTCACCCACCTGTACCCCATAGGAGAGCCACTACACTTGGCACTGCACCAGATGCATACAGTCTGGAATAATAACCATTTACAGACCGATTTAACAAACATTATAGCCCTGTATGCTACACTGCTGAGTAAGATATTTAAAACAATGGCTCCATGCATCATTTAGCTATCATGATGGGTATAAAAGTGACAGAGAGTTTGGCTTCTGGGCAAAGTATCAGTGCAATCAGGGACAGGATTGAACAGCAAAATGGGCAGAGTAAGACCATTTTTATGATGTAATTAAGGATGATAAATAATACACATCTATGTATGTGTTTGTGTGTAATATACATATATATATATAGAGAGAGATAGATAGATAGATAGATAGATAGATAGATAGATATATGTATATATATATGTGTGTGTGTGTGTGTGTTTATAGATATAGATATACATATATGTGTGTGTGTTTGTATATATATATAAATGTGTGCATGTGTGTGTGCTACAGTTAGTCTAAAATGTACTGTTTTATTTTCAGATCATCTTCTATGAGGACAAGAACTTCCAGGGTCGCTCCTATGAGACCAGCAGCGACTGTGCTGAGCTCACCTCCTACCTGAGCCGCTGCAACTCCTGCAGGGTGGAGAGCGGCTGCTTCATGGTCTACGAACGTCCAAATTACATGGGCCACCAGATGCTGGCCAGGAGGGGAGAGTACCCTGACAACCAGCGCCTGATGGGAATGAGCATGAGCGACTGCATCCGTTCCTGCCGCATGATCCCCATGGTATGAAGTTTCACAATAGGCCCTCATGTATGCAAGATCAAAGATACAAATAGGTTAAGTAATTAAAAGTAATTAAAAACTCTCTAACACAGCACACGAAGCCACTTTTGATGATTAAATACTTTTCTGTTTTCACATGTCATTTTATAGCACAGAGGTCCATTCAGGATGAGGATCTACGAGAAGGAGAACTTCGGAGGTCAGATGAATGAGCTGATGGATGACTGCGACTCCATCCAAGATCGTTACCGTATGTCCGACTGCCAGTCTGCTCAAGTGATGGACGGCCACTGGCTGCTGTACGAGCAGCCCCACTACAGAGGCAGGATGATGTACCTGAGGCCTGGAGAGTACAGGAGCATGAGAGACATGGGAATGGGTCCCATGGACATGAGGATCGGATCCATCCGTCGTATCATGGACTCCTGTTAGACACAAACAGGCTTGAGACTTGAATATCAATAAATATTAATAAAGCATTTATCAATTTATCATTCATGTTAAATTTCAAAATATCGATCTGTGAGCAAGGAGGAAACATTGGGCACTATCACAAAATTAAAGAGAAAATTGCATTAATTATCAGTATCCAACTGTTTCTGTATGTCAAAGGACAGTTTGGACTGGAGCGAATACTGTTATTTTAATAACTGTATCCCACAGCCAGGTCAAGATTTCTTCTTCTTCTACCTATGAAATGTGTTATGTCATATATGATGCATGTGACATTAAAAATGAATTTCAAAGATGAGAATGGTAGCTCTGAGAATGTGCATGATTTTCCAGAAGTTTTCTGAAATCACTGTGATAGACACATGATAATATATAGATTATTTGTGTACTAAAAAATACAGATATATAAATATAGATAATATGAGATTATGGCTTGACGTTATGCAGATGTTTTTCTACCATGTCACTATGTGATCTTACACTTATAGGTCCTTTTCACAGCACACATTATTGACATGTCAAAGCAGGAAATTTGCAGATGGAACTAATAATATTAACAACGATGCTAACAATGGTTCCATTACTCTGGGATTATGGTGCTCACTCACTGAGTCACTACAGTAAATAAAGTAGAAAAGTGGGAATTTTTTTTTTTTGCACTTTTGTCTTTTTTTCCCCCTCCCTTAATGAATGTTACAGCATGCAAATTCTTTTGTATGCTTGTTTGAAAACATCCTTACAAAAATGTGTATCCATCCTTTAATGAAACAGAGTCATCAGTAATGTTAGGATGGGCTTTTCTTGTTGTGACCAGTCAACTAGACTTTGATAAACAAAAAAAAAGGTCAAATAAACCACACTGAATTATATCTCTAGAATAGGCCTTTAGAGAAATACATACTGCGAACAATGCAATAAAATTATGTTTTTCACTTTTTGGCTGAAATAAGAAGAGTTTTTCCACCAAGTCTATTGAAGAGAGTCTATGCAGTTAATGGCATTGAGTCTTCAAATAAAGAGAAAAATAATAATACTTCAATGTTACACTTGTGCTGAGAAAGGAAATTCAAGAGTTGTTCAAGATGTTCGAGAGCTTCAGGGTCTTTGGAAGTTCAATAAGGAATAGTGAAGGGCTGCAGTCTGACTCATGCAGTATGCAGGCTGGCTTTGAGCATGCTGAATCATTTGACTAATATTGATGACATGAATGGGCACTGCCTTAAAAAATCCAAAAAGATGACCCAAGTCAAGTTAGGAGACAATGATGTTAATGTTAATTTGTGCCAATACCAGTGTGCACATGGACTTATGGAACGTATCCAAACACTTAAACATATATAATTACTTTATTTCCATCACTGTTATTTCCACCAGTATCCATTATTAATATATATCCACCGCTCACAGCCACACTGACACATTATTGTCAACATAAAGTCTATTTAGACACTGGAACTTTTAAATCTTTAGTTAAAAGGGAATTGATGTTATGTAACAAGTGCCAGTGGCAGCTCCCTGGGTTTAGAAAGCCAAAGTGCCAGAAAGAAACTAAGAGCAAGAGGTAATGAGTACATGCAAGTTTACTGTCTATCCAAATTCTGTAACCTTTTAGCCCTGATTTACTTTTGATTGCAGAGTGAAACCAACTGAGCTAGACAAACCCCAGAATTATTCTACTAAGTGTCCGACTAGCAGTGGTGTCAAATAGCTTGTTCTAAGTTGGTCAAATTAAAGTGTCGTCTAAAAATGTGCATTAGCAATAAGGAGTGTACAAAATATTTAGAGGTTTACTTGAACAAGTCCTCCAAACCTAAATGGCAATGACACATAAAAGCATAATCTGTCATCACCTTGCAAAATCACCCTTATTAGGTTTTTGTTGTTTGTTTTTTGCACACCTGTTGAAAAGATGGCTGGTATATAAGATTGATAAATTATTATTATTATTATTATTACATTTACATATATTCATATACCACATCTAACCCTAACCCTAACTACAGTACACTCAAGCCTAAAGGTTCTGACTGTATAAACTGCATTAAATCTATCATAAGGAGAGGCGAACTTAGCAGTTGTACCTGCAGTATAACAGGCAACATAATACAAATATATTCTCTAAAAATTGTATATCATATATACATGAATACATCCATTCTCAGTCATGCCTTCTTGGAATTTCCTCATTTGAATGTGCCTATTCAGACTGTTGTCATCATTAGCCAGATACACATCATTATGTTACAGTATATATGATGTAACATTCAATATTTAACTAATAGTTTTCCTGATACACAAATGGACAATGAATTACAAGTTGGAGAATATGTATCTAATCATTTGGTCAGTGAACTATCCAATACAGTGTGGAAGATAGAAGTTGCTATCATATTCTGGTTGGAAGCTTCTCTTTATTTTCTCTATGTTAGATAACAATACTGCCTGTATACAGTACATGCATTTCCACTACAGTTGTATAGTGTGAGATAATAACCCTTTAGCGCCCTGACTGCTCAGTAGGCTTCTATGGCATGTTGCTGGGTCAGGGATTTGCACAATAGAAGCCCTACATACTTTTTTCACATTGAGCAAGTATAAAAGTAACGGTTAGCACCGACAGAAACACACAGCAGCCACAGCTCAGTCCTGAAGAACAAGCAAACAACCATGACCATGGGCAGGGTAGGTGCTGGGAATGATGCATCCAAAAAGTTCACATCACTTCAATTTTAAATTAAAAAAAATCTCTTAATTAACTGTCATTGCATAGCTATTAAAAAAAAGCTTCTTGGAGCTCACTATGAAGCATTGTTGCTTTCAGATCATCTTCTACGAGGACAGGAACTTCCAGGGTCGCCACTATGAGACCAGCAGTGACTGTCCTGAGCTGACCTCCTACCTGAGCAGGTGCCACTCCTGCAGGGTGGAGAGCGGCTGCTTCATGGTCTACGACCGCCCCAACTACATGGGAAACCAGTACTTCATGAGGAGGGGCGAGTACGCCGACTACATGAGCATGATGGGAATGTCTGACTGCATCAGGTCCTGCCGTATGATCCCCATGGTACAGTAGGATATATTCCTTCTCTGGATATTATTTCTTTCAGACACCTTTGAACACTTACCTGATCTTTTATTTTCAAATATTTTTTCTACAGCACAGAGGCTCTTACAGGATGAGGATCTATGAGAGGGAGAACTTCAGTGGCCAGATGAAGGAGCTCATGGACGACTGTGACAACATCCAGGACCGTTTCCGTATGTCCGACTGCATGTCCTGCAATGTGATGGACGGCCAATGGCTGATGTACGAGCAGCCCCACTACAGAGGCAGGATGATGTACCTGAGGCCTGGAGAGTACAGGAGCTTCAGGGAGATGGGCATGAGCGGCATGAGGTTCATGAGTATGAGGCGTATCATGGACTCCTGCAACTAAATATTTAATAAATTCCACTATCTAAACTAACAGTCCCTTCTATTTTGACTTTTTGTCTCGCTGGTTGTTTTGAGGCCTGGACAATACAGGAGCAGATGTCAATATGGATGAGATGGTCATAGGTGGGAGTGAATGATCGTGAGGCACATCCCTATATGTGGTAGACTTTCATGCATATAAAAATGACATAATATAAAATAAGGATCATAATTTGCACAGTGTGTTTCAAGAGTCACTTTAAAAACTGCATGTCTGCAACCCAACTGGTGGCGGCAGATGGCTCAACATCCAGAGCCTGGTTCTGCTCTGAGGTTTCTGCCTGTTAAAAGGAAGTTTTTCCTCGCCACTGTTGTCAAGTGCTTGCTCGCAATGGGAACTGTTGGGTCTCATCAAATAATATTATAAAGAGTATGGTCAAAAACTGCTCTGTATGAAAAGTGCCTTGAGATGATTACTGTTATGATTCGGCGCTATACAAATATTACTGAATTGAATTTAAATTGCAATTTGGTGATATTCAATTATATGTAGATTACAATTTCAATGATTGTTTCAGCTATAGAAGACTATAGAATTAAAGAAAGTTTTTAATCATTATATTTGTGGTTTGCTTAAAATGATTAAGTGTCTTGGTCATATTAATAAAAATATCCATGTGTATATTTGTTCTCCTTCACTCTTAAAATTTTGGTTTCTGAGACAATGGTGGAGATTAGGTTTGCTATATATAATTTGACAAGTATAGCCAGTTTACAAGGTGTAGGCAGTAATAGTCAGCATGTGAAAACAGTTGTATAATGTCTTCTGTTAAATATTAGCTTGGGCTCAGTTACCATAATCTTTACAATATCAACTGACTTGCATGATAGGAAGGTGAACTGTACTAGGACCAAAATGCCAGTATCTCAGCCTGTGCTGCAGCAATTTAGGCCAACTTTCATTTGAAGCTGAAAACAACACACATTTATTTTAGAAAGGGTTGTAACTGGTCAGATGTATTACTGTCACAGTATGGAACACAGTCAGTTTTCAGTCACAACCAGCAACTCAAATCAAAGATGCATTGACCTCTGATTCATGGTAGGTAGGTAGGTAGGTAGATATTTTATTCATCCCCATGGGGAAATTCGCATGTTCCAGCATACTTCGTTGTTTGAAAAAATGCAGGTTAAGTTAAAAGTAAAAGTACTACTACTGACAAGCAATTTTAAAGAACACAGTAGAATTTTAAAAAAAACACAGCAGGATTAAAAAACACAGAAGGTTTCAAAACACAGTAAACAGACTTTGAGGTGCAATGAATACTTAAATACACAGCAGAATTGAAACACATGAAACACAAGGGGCAATGAGCCGTCAGCTGTCTTGAGCAGTGTAGAGGTGCAGTGTTCTTGTGTAAAGCACAATGTCTATGTTACTGTTTGTGTTTGTTCTGTGTGAAGTTGTAGAGCCACATGGCATGGGGGAGGAACGATTTCCTCAGCCTGTCGGTGGAGCAGGACAGCCACAGCAGCCTGTCGCTGAAGCTGCTCCTCTGCCTGTCGATGGTGCTGTGCAGTGGGTGCAGTGGATTGTCCAAGATTGACAGGAGCCTGCTCAGCGCCCGTCGTTCTGCCACTGATGTTAAACTGTCCAGCTCTGTGCCCACCACAGTGGCTGCCTTCCTCACCAGTTTATCCAAATGTGAGGCATCTCTCTTCTTGATGCTGATGCACACCACCACAGAGAAGAGAGCACTTGCCACCACAGTCTGGAAAAACATCTCCAGTCGATGTTGAAGGATGCCAGCCTTCTGAGGAAGTACAGTCAGCTCTGTCACTGTCACCTTTGACGGTTATTGGCGGTTATTTTTTGCAGTTTCTCTCTGAGGAGCTGGGGCTGGATGGTGTTGAAGGCGCTGGAGAAGTCCAGGAAAGTTATTCTCACAGCACCACTGTCCCTGTCCAGGTGAGAGAGGGATCGATGTGTCAGGGAGAGGATAGCATCCTCTACTCCCACCTTCTCCTGATACACAAACTGCAGCGGGTCGAGGGCGTGGCGGATCTGTGGCCTGAGGTGGTGCAGCAGCAGCCACTCCATGGTTTTCATCATGTGTGACATCAGGGCAACCGGCCTGAAGTCGTTCAGCTCTCCTGGGTGTGGTTTCTTTGGAACCGGGATGATGCTGGATGTTTTCCACTGCTGGGGGATCCTCCTCTGCTCCAGGCTCAGGTTGAAGATGCGCTGTAGAGGGTCCCCTAGCTCCACTGAGGCAGAGTCTAATTAGCTCTCCGCACACCTGGGCTGCTGTGATCGTGGGGGAGGGGTTGTTTTCATCTGTGCTGGTGTTGTCTCGTGGGGGGAGGAGAGAGAGAGCAGGAGGGGGTGTGTGGGGTGCAGCGTTCAGAGGTGAGAAAGAGTTGGAGTAGGGTGGTCGAACCTGTTGAAGTAGTTGTTCATCTGGTTTGCCCTCACCACATCCCCATTGATGGTGGCCCCCCTCTTTGAGCTGCAGCTGGTGATGATTTTCATCCCATCCCACACCTCTTTCATGATGTTGTTTTGCAGCTTCTGCTCCAGCTTTCTCCTGTACTGCTCTTTCGCCTTCCTGAGCTGGACTCTGAGCTCCTTCCGCACATGTTTAAGCTCCTGCTGATCACCGTCTTTGAAGGCCCTCTTCTTCTGGTTCAGAAGGTCCTTGATGTCACTTTTGATCCAGGGCTTGTTGTTCGCATAGCAGCGTACAGTTCTTACAGGAACAACCACTTCCATACAGAAGTTGATGTAGTCAGTTGTGTTATCAACAACCTCCTCGACATTGTTGTGTGGCCCCTGCAGTACATCCCAGGCAGTGGTCTCAAAGCAGTCCCTCAGAGCCTGTTCTGCCTCAGGAGACCACTTTCGAATGAGCGTGTTGTTGTGGGTAGCCTCCTCACTCTTGGTTTGTAGTGAGGCTGAAGTAGAATGAGGTTGTGATCTGCTTTCCCCAGTGCAGGCAGCGGTGTGGCGGTGTATGCATCCTTGACATTTGCATACAGTAGGTCAATAGTCCT
The DNA here is from genome assembly GCA_037975185.1 of Centropyge bicolor. NCBI lineage: Eukaryota > Metazoa > Chordata > Actinopteri > Pomacanthidae > Centropyge > Centropyge bicolor. The sequence goes on from JBBMOC010000070.1 coordinate 290,672, forward strand.
ATTTCCCCTGGTTTTACAGTCCACATACTGGGTGAAAGCAGGTAGTGTTGTGTCCAGAGCAACATGATTAAAGTCCCCAGAGATTAACACCAAAGCCTCAGGGTGCTGTGTTTGTAACTTAGCAACGGCGGAGTGGGTGACGTCACACGCTACTTCCTCGTTGGCTTGCGGCGGGATGTAAACAATGACAACAATGGCATGTCCAAACTCTCTGGGCAGGTAATAGGGATGCAAACTTACTGCCAAGAATTCAATGTCCCATGGTGCATTTCTTGTGAATATCGTCACACAGTAAGAGTCAAAGAGAGGACAATAAATTTCCAACACTGGGAATCAGAGTCCACAGGTGAATGCTGCAGTGGAGGTAAAACTGACTCAATTCTTTGCGAGAGCAGCGGCAGTGATGATGCACTGATGCTCCCTGTGAGCAGGTTAGCAGGAGTAGCGAACGTATTACAACACCAAAGAGAGTGTGCAGATCATGGGCACTTATTGCACTTTACAAATTTTAATTTCATTCATGGTTATTAGTACTGGCTCTGTTTGAGCCTGCTGTCTTTCAGCTAATGTTCAGTGTCATTGGTCTGGGCAGCCACTCACTACCTTCAACACTTTTAAAGCCTTTAGAGTCTGTTTAAATCAGAGGATTCACACAGCATGTGTGTCGGCCATTTCTGTAGATCCACTCACTGGAATGAACAGCTTAATGTGAGTATTGATCTCTGATCCAATAAATCAAAGGCAGACCAAAAGGTAGTGAGACAAAAATGCTCAAAGATGAGTGCAGGTATTGTTTGTAGAAAAAGTAGCAATTTTTGCAAAAGTTGCTTTTTCAGGTAATGCAGTGGCTAATACTGAAATTTGTGACTGGCTGTTGAGATAAATGACCCTATCTACAGTACACCAGCCCTGCCTTGTCAGGACATGGGTATTATGGGTCACTGTCGGCTCACAGAGGAGCCGATACACACATATCCTTATTCTCAGCGACACACTGTAGGGACGTACACATCTAGCAAGTTGACTGGTTTTATTGACTCCTGCTAGGAGGCTCTAAGTGCTGTGAAATAAATTCAAGATACTGTCACATCAATGTAGCTGACTGGCCCACACGCACATTCACATACTTGCAACCTGCAGAAGCATAATTTTCAACCTCAGTGCATTAAATTTGATGCATATAAATAAAGGATGTTCTGCAAATAATGAGACACACTAAAGCTGTGTGTGAGTTTAGCAGCACAATTAAAGTTTTCTGCCTAAACTGCCCTACAAGTTCTCTTCAAAATGGATGGGTGCTCCGGATATGGTACTAAACCAATCAAAATGAAAAACAGAAAAATAGTATTCATAGTACTCACTGGATTCTCTAAATGTCATGCAAAGGGAATATATAGCACCAACTCAAAGGCAGGGTGTAGTATTAGATAAGATATAAACTTAAGTGATCAAAGGCTGTCAAAAAGCAGAGGGGAAAGGGTGATTGGGTAATAAGTAAAAATGAAGGAAAATAAAAGATTATATTTTTTAAAAATTGATTGAAATATATACATTAAAAATAAGACTATATATATTATATACACCTTTGACTTACAAATATATGATGAGACTTGTACAACCCCAGTTCCAAATAAAGTCAGGAGTGTGATATTTTGCAAATCATTTAAATCCTATATTTAATTGAAAATAGTGAAATGTTGTCCCATTCCTGCCTGATATAGGATTTCAGCTGCTCAACAGTTGGGTTTCCTATGTTAAATTTTGCATTTCATGATGGGCCAAATGTTTTCAATGAGTGTCAAATTTATGTTCATCAGACCACATGACAGTTTTCCATTCCATTTTGTTAGTCCTTTACAGTGTTTGCTATCCCAATTTTTTGAAATGTGGTACTGGCATCAAATTTAAAATGATCATATATTTTTAAAGAACAATTTTTAAAAAATTGCAATTTTTAATTAAATATAAGGTTTAAATGATTTCCAAACCATCAAAATTGGGGTTATGTCATGTGTAACATTATATAAAAAAGAAAAAGCAATTAAAAAATACTTAGAATAGAATACTACAGAAATTGGATTTCATGAATTACACAGGTTAATTACACAGTACAAATATGGATGTAATGTGTATGTACTGTAATATTGTAATATGTGTATAAGTGTATATATATGTGCATGTAATAATAATATAATATTTATGATTTATATGAATATGTATAATATGTATACATATGACCTGAGATAAATAGTGTAAAGCAGCTGTGATGTTGTAAGTGGTGGGTGATGGTGTAAGAGACAACAACAGTGTTACATTATGAAAAGTCTGACTGCTGTCAGAATGAAGGACCTGTTTCAACGCCTCCTTCTCCTCCACTGTGGATGTTGCAGTCTGTTACTGCAGGCCCCTCACAGCTTGGTGAACCTCCCGCTCTCACCCACCAGTTTACTGAGTCTTTTTCTGTTCATACTTCTCAGGGGATAGTTGATATCACCAGCCTTCAGAGGTGACTATACCATACTCATTTCAGATTCCATTAAAATGACAAGCTTTCCCACAAATAATGGCTATTGTGGCTTATTGTTATTTATATATTATTGAAGGCATGCAGGCTGCTATTGTTTTAGGGGAATCAAAGTGAGATCAAGCCATAACTGAAGTTATTGGGGCTTTTAATTAGCCTACTAATAGAATCAATAGTTGTATTTTAGTTGTATTATAGTTAGTCAATAGTTGTATTTGTACCTGTATTGTAAATTTCCCGATTGTGGGACAAATAAAGGTATATCTCATCTTTTTTTCTGCAGGTGTCAGCAACAATTTTTAGACCGTCCAGTAAATACTTAAATATAACCAAATGAACCTATACCATTTTTTGAAAAACATAAAGGAAAATTCTGTTTAGAGGTTGTGACCCTGTTGGTTTATGGGTAAGCAACTCAAAACTCTATAGGCTTATATAATAGGTTGCTGGGTCAGGACTTTGAACAATAGAGGGCCACGCAGTCTTTGTCTCTGACCAGGTATAAATGCACCTTGTTTAGACAGGCAGGATATCAGTTCAAAAACAGTTCCCTGTGAGATCTAGGAAAGCACCGCAATCAACATGGGCAAGGTAGGAAACAGTCCCAATTATTAAATCAGCACTCATTTGCCTACATATGTGTATGGCAACAGTGTAATTATGACTTTGGTGATGATGAATTTCTAATGCTTTTTCAGATCATTTTCTATGAGGACAGGAACTTCCAGGGTCGTTCCTATGAGTGCATGAGCGACTGCGCTGACATGTCCTCCTACCTGAGCAGGTGCCACTCCTGCAGGGTGGAGAGCGGCTGCTTCATGGTGTATGACCGTCCCAACTTCATGGGAAACCAGTACTTCATGAGGAGGGGCGAGTATGCCGACTACATGAGCATGATGGGAATGAGCAGTGGTATCAGGTCTTGCCGTATGATCCCCATGGTAGGAATAAAACGAAAAAGTCATATTTGAGCAATAATACCTTATTAACTAAGGAAAAAACATAACATTTTACCTTGTCTCTCCAAAAATAGCACAGAGGCCAGTTCAGAATGAGGATCTACGAGAGGGAGAACTTCCAGGGTCAGAGTCATGAGCTGATGGAAGACTGTGACAACATCCAGGACCGTTTCCGTATGTCCGACTGCATGTCCTGCAATGTGATGGACGGCCAATGGCTGATGTATGAACAGCCCCACTACAGAGGCAGGATGATGTACCTGAGGCCTGGAGAGTACAGGAGCTTCAGGGAGATGGGCATGAGCAGCATGAGGTTCATGAGCATGAGGCGTATCATGGACATGTGCTAATTGTACATTTTGACTTCAATAAAGTATATAAATTTCTAAATTATGTTGCCTTAGTATTTAATTTAATTCATGTTTAAAGCCAATTGAAAACATTTAAGCATTTAAATGCTTTACCATAATGTCCACCATAGTCAGAGTGCCTCCAGTCGGATGTCAAATACTAAGAGGCAAACAGCCAGATGGTGCCGTTGTTTCCATGTTGAATAATGGTCCAGTCAGACCCTCTCATACAAACCTGGAAATAATGATCATATTATCACTATGAAAAAAACAAAAGTATATGTCTTTTATGTCTATTACATTTTGCTGACAGTTTATTTATTAGATGTCCAATCCAAAGAGAGTAAAGTATTCTAATAACAGATCGATAACTTGAAGTGATAAATCAGGCTCCGTCAATCAAGGATCTTTTTTTGTTTCATTTCTGAGAGTTTAAAGAAAGATGTTCTTGATGCGGGTATGTTGCAGACCTCCTCTTACAAATCATGAGGCCATATACTGTACATTAAGATAAAACAAAACTCTTTTTAAAAATGTGGATAGTTTGAAATATTAAAATAGACAATAAACTTAGAGTTTACTGAAAATTCAATAACTCAAAAAAAGGTCTCGGATCTGATCTCACATTTATTGTTGAAGCTAAAGAAGAAAAAATGGTTTTAAATTAACTAGAACTTTATTTTGTAACATTGGTAAATAGGTAGGAAAATATGATAGGTAAAGGCAAATCCTGAATGGCTGAAGAGAAAAAGTTACTAACAATGATCAGTCACATTATTAGAGGAAGAGAAAAAGTACAGTATACACTACAGTACAAATATACAGTCAACAAGTAAAAGGTGAATTTATCAGATCAAAATAGCTTGGGGAAAGGGAACACTATTCACACTATTTTAGAAAAATATTATTCCAGCAATAGTAATAATAGACTGATTATTGGTCATTACAGAGGACTATAAAGTAATATCCAGTTACTGTAGTAACTTTATTTCTCTCCAAAACTCTTCATAAGAGCAAATAGTTATATTAACTAACGGGTGATAGGTGAGATTGCCCCACCTCCCAATACCTCTTTCTGTAGTGCCTCAGTTTTGGCAGACCATATTAAATCTAGTACTGTGAAAGATATCTCTTTTATTGATACAGCTAGTGGGTGACGCCACACTATTCTGGCAAAATGAAAACCAAATCTCTGCAGTAATCAGGGAGTTCTCAAAGGCCTGTGGTCCCTCTGGGTGTGAATTTCTGGCAGTTAATGAAAGATTTAAATATGTCCTTTATAATATTCCAAAATAGAAGACTATAAGATAAGATAAGATAATTCTTTATTGATCCCCCAGAGGGGAAATTCAGGCAATGCTGCAGCACAGGACAGTGGCAGACATCAAAAATAAGGGATCGTTGTCTCGGAGCTGCTGCAACAGGCTGCCAACCCTCAGTGCCCGCAAGTCATTCTATTTAGGATTAATTATTAAGGATCAACAGAGAAGTCATCTCCTTAAAATTTAATCCTGTTTTACAAAAAAACCAAACCATTCACTCTTAAGGACTTTATGACTAAGGCAGAGGGAATATCCTGACTCATTAATGGAATATTTGTTTCATAATGATAATGTGTAAATAGATCAGTTATTTAATAGGGGGTCAGAATATAATATCCCTGTAACATCTGGGGATAAAGTGTTTGGTGCAATTCCCTCTTGAGTTTCTATAATATTTAAATCAGCCAATCAGACATTAATGTCCCTCTGCCCTCGCCAACATACACTCCCATAAGCAGGTTATATTGGTGTTACCAGCAGATCTATAAGACCTCTGTTCGACAGAGATATTACTACATCACCATATATGATTTCATTTTGGAATCAATTTATGGATTATATGGCATGGAAGAAAGCCTGGCTTCTACCAAATTGATACTTCATCACAATCGAAGTTGAAGAAATTTCGTATTTATAAATTCTATCCTGCTAAAGCCGTGTTAAAAAAGAGACATTGAAATGAACTGTGGTTCCTGTTATGGATGTCCAATAACATTTATTATGCCATTGGTCAATTGTGAAGAATTTCTTGTAAAACCTATGTGCTTTTATTACTGAGAATATTGATTAAAGTTTTATTTTGCTTTGGAGAAATATGTTGTTTGGTCTCTTGCAAAATAATACACAGAAAACATGTGTACATCAGTAATCTTATTTTTATAATAATGGTCATATCCATAAAATAAATTCATAGCTAAGAAAAAAATTATTTGCCTTTACAAATAGGTCAAAACATACATTTACTCAATTCAATATTGTCTAAACAAAAAGCAATTAAACTTTAAAAGCTTGGAATGTGTTAAAAGATTAGATTTTTATGCCCCCTAGTGTTAAACTTTAGCATTGAAAATCTACTTTTTCGTTTTCATTCCCTTTTGTACATGTTATTTTGACTACTTGTAAGATGTCTTTGGAGAGAGAAATCAAACCTATCTCTTGGAGTGGGTTTGCTGGGAAAAGTTTGAAAATATCAGATGTCATTATGAGTAATTAAGGCTTTAAAAAAGATCTTCTGGTACCACATTACACTGTACATCCACATGATTCCAGGTAGCATATACTTATGAACAAATTTTAAATGAAATGTTCATCAAATCGCAGAATAAAAACACTAACTTACAGTCATATAGTCAAAACTCATTTTCTATATGGAGAAAGCATATTGGGTTAATTGCATACTCCATTTTCTGTCCTTCAGGCTGAAATAATGTCCAGTTTTAATACTTAATGGCAAAATGTCAATAGAAATTCAAGAGGGCCCTCACATTTTGTGTTGAGTGTAAACACTGAAAGGCATTGAAGTGGTTTGGAAATGGCCAGCATACCACATGCGCTGATTAAAATGTAGCAGGATTGTAAATGATCTAGCATTATCATTATTAAACTCCTCATAAGGCTGAAGAGAATGAATTGTAGCTTCCTATTAATAAAAGGAAATGGCTAGCAATGTAACACTACAGCATTAATATAGTTTTACTAACTAGTCTCACAAAAGGTTGTTCTTTTTATACTAGACCATATAGTGGGACTTATAATGCGATGTTCATTTCATAAATTAGTCTGTTGTTGAAGTTGTGCATCACTCAGTGAACTCAAACACAAGGAGAACCAGCTTGAGAATTTCCCTCACTGTCGTTATGTCAAGTTGAAAAAGTTGAACCATCGCAAACTCCTACCGTAGTACACACACAGCAGTGGCCCTCCCTCTCCTTGACAATGTGTTGACAGTGAAAACAATGAAGAGAGACGAAGGCAATATCTCACCCTCTGAAAGTACCTCAAGGATTATAATTGACAGATTGAAGAATAACTGGGGTTGTTGATAAGCAGACTAGCTGCTATGATGCACCTGACAGTTGCTATTGCTTCTATACATTGTTGTTCTGTCATCTCCCTGGGGTGCATAGTAATAAACCCAGGTAACAGTAGCTCATGTGTAGTTGTTTCAAGCAAGGTATGCAAAAGATCCCTGAATGTACAACACTTTGAACCTCGAAGCACATGAAATACAGAAGCCCACACCAGGTGCCTCTGCTGTCAGCTAAGAACAGGAAACAGAGGCTACAATTTGCACGGGCTCACCAAAATTGGACAATAGAAGATTGGAAAAGCATTGCCTGGTCTGACGAGTCTTGCCTTCTGCTGCACCATTCAGATGTAGCATCAGAATTTAGCGTAAACAACATGAAAGTATGGCTCCATCCTGCCATGTAGCAATCAGGTTGCTGGTGGTGGTATGATGGTGTGGGGGTATTTGCTTGTCACAATTTGGGCCCTTTAGTTCCAAATCAGCATTCTATAATATGTAATGCCACAGCCTACCTGAGTACCTGAGCTCCTTGATGCCAGGTCTCTATAGATCATGAGGCATGACTCATGGCATTCATTGCAGACTCTTGTTGGCTGGCGCAACTCCTCCACTTTGTTCCTCAGGGAGCGAGCGTTGCTGAAGGGTACTGATGGCAATGGCGGCCTGTTGCACCTTGAATGCCACTAAGAATTAAGATGAAGATTGAAGATGCTGTTTTGACATAAATTTTTTCAAACCCTAGACTCCATATATGTATGTAAATATATTCTCTGTCTTGTACATCCTTTTCTATTGATTCTTTGGGATATCTACTTGAACATTTTCAATATTTGGCCACAATGCATTAATTTGTACTGACTGCTGATTAACGGATTAAAGGCTTTATACATGTATTTATCAAAAATCATAACCCCTCCTGTAGGCACCCAGAATGGGGTCTGGTGTATGATGTAGTAGTGTGTGATATATACAAATAATGAAAGGCAATATTGTAAAATATAGTTGTAATAATGTAAAATTGTTGTTCACAAAAACAGTACATTACACTATCATTTAAATGAAGCCATCATCCTTCAATTCACGATCTTTGGCTCACCTTTCCTACTGCGCTTGTGCATGCTCTTTCCGGAGGTCAGCGCTGGGGGCATCACTAGCAATCAGCTGTCTCTCCAGCTGTTCTCTCCCAGCCAATGGCACGCTGTCACATCTTCACGTGTAACCAATCATCTCCATGCTCTCCTTTAAAATACGTGCTTCTCTGCCCTAGCTCTTTCTCGTCAATGATCTGCACATCCCTCCACCTCCCCATCTCCACCTCGCCTTGGCAGTGTCGTCATCCTCTCCTCACTCTCCCATGGAATCAGATCCCGGTCTGGGTCCAGGAGGCAGCCACCCTTTCCTCATCTAAGAGTCCGCACATCACTGGAGCTGCGGAGTCCGGACCCCTGTTCACAGGCCTCCGACTGCACACGTCTCGTTCAATTCCGTTATTATCACTATCGTCATGTATGGATTGTAGTATTGCATGTTCTCCCTTCCCCCCTTCTGTCTCAGATGACTGTCCATCACTGAGCCTGGTTCTGTCCGAGGTTTCTGCCTGTTAAAAGGAAGTTTTTCCTCGCCACCGTCGCCAAGTGTTTGCTCGTGATGAGAAATGTTGGGTCTCTAGCAGTCTTTTTAAAAGAGTGTGGTCTAGTCCCGCTCTGTTTGTTGACGCTATTTCAAATAAGATTGTATTGAAACTTAATCACCCATCCGGCTGCTCAGCCTCCATTTGCCACCACCACCGCCAGTGCAGGACTCTGGGGGGGGTTCATCCAGCGCCGACTGGGATTGCATCTTCAATCAAGTCGTCTCCCCCCAGAGCCCAAATCGCCAAAGATTCTCTGTCAAGTCGCTTATCAATTCCTATCATGTCTCACGTTATAATAAATTATTTCCTCACATTCTCGTCTCTCCTGGTTGAAATGTCTTTATAGCTGTGTACAACTACAGTACACATGCAGTACCACCAAGAATGATCCTTACAGTTAGGCAGTTTATATTTTTGCTATAGCGTATATGTTGGATTTGCACTTCAGTGATATATATATATATATATATATATATATATATATATATATATATATATATATATATGTGTGTGTGTGTGTGTGTGTGTGTGTGTGTGTGTGTGTGTTTGACCTATGCAGTACATGTTGTGTAAACAGCTGGACAAACATGTTTTGTTTGTACAGATACTCAGGGGTGTCCTAGAGATGTTTGGACTCCATGAAAGAATATAATATTGGGCTCCATGTACATGTTATACAGTAATATAGTAATATATAATATCCGAGGAACTACTTTATCATCAGAACTACATTATTCAATGCTGTAATGTATTGATGGGAAAGTAATTATCCTGTCAAAGAAAATTCACTTGGGCCTAAAATTCAAAGTCAAGTTCTCTCTTAAACACATTATAATTAGTAGTACTAGTAGAAGTAATAGGAGTGATGTTAGTATTAATATTTTGTTACACTGAAGACAACTCCCATGAGCCCTTACTACTTCACAATGCCATCAAACTACATCTTTTTTCATTGTCTTGATTGAGAGTGACTGTGCATGGCATTGGTATGCCAGGATTATCAACAAAGTGCAAACATAGCTTTGTAGGTTTACATTTTGTAGGCACTTGCCTTTCTTGAAAAAAAAACTGGGTAACAAATTGTCACCCTTCATTCTCCCTTTCAGCCCCTTTTTACATGTCTTCTTGTTTCTGATACCCAGAGTTCGGTTTTGAGTTTGACATTCAGGAGTGTAGCACAAATATGTTCTCTATAGACTCCACCCTGCATCCACAGCAATTCATTCTAAATCTAAATCTATGTGGGCCTCCTCAGACCTAACCCCTGTCCCCGTTTTCCCAGCCCTATGCCCCTGTTGACATTCTGTACAGAGAGCACTGGGCGGGTACTCTACACACAGACTGAGACAGACTGTCAGCTAGTTTCCACCATTGTGAGTGCAGCTAGGTAGGACTGAATCATCCACTGTTTGTATTGAGGGGTGTGATGACGCCACCTGGACGATTTTAGCTAAAAAAAAAAAAGAACGGACAAACACACCATCATATTATTTCTGAAATTCCAAGAGGCTAATATTATATCAGAGACCCTAACTCATTTCCTCATATAATTAATGTTTTATGTACATGTATTATTTTTGATGGCCCCTGTCAGCCCAGGACCCTTGGAATCATCCCTTCCGCCTTTATGGCACCCCTGCAGATGCGCATTATATAGGCTACTGGCATGTCAGACTGTTGTGCTTACACAAAAGGATGCACATGTCTATAAATTGTCTACTTACCAAACAGGGGCCATACACTGTGTTTTGAAATGTGTAAAGAGACTATTGTTCGCTACTGTGTATTGTAGCTCCAAAGAATGCTCATTGTATTGACTTCCCTATGGAAAAATCCATTCTAAAGACTTCTAGGGGATCCAGTCACATGGAAATGTGACAAATGCCCCTCAGCACTCTATAGACCTCTATACCATGTTGCTGGGTCAGGGGTTTACACAATGGGAGCCGCAGATTCTTTGGGTTTGGTCAGGTATAAAAGTAACAGTTAAAACAGGACCACCATCAGTGTAGCAGCAGTTCTCTGAGAATTAAAACAACAACCATGACCATGGGCAAGGTAAGCACATTCACCTCACCAACTGTTTTGGATTATCAATTATATCAATACTATTTTTGAACTTAAATTCATATTTCTTATATGTCCTTATCTTGTCCTTTTTCAGATCATCTTCTATGAGGACAGGAACTTCCAGGGCCGTTCCTATGAGTGCATGAGCGACTGCTCTGACATGACCTCCTACCTGAGCAGGTGCCACTCCTGCAGGGTGGAGAGCGGCTGCTTCATGGTCTACGACCGCCCCAACTACATGGGAAACCAGTACTTCATGAGGAGGGGCGAGTATGCTGACTACATGAGCATGATGGGAATGAGGGACTGCATCAGGTCTTGCCGTATGATCCCCATGGTAGGTGTAAAACAGCATCTATCATGACTACTTGATAAGACATTGAGGCATTCATTGGTTTTTATTTTCTCAAAAAAATAGCACAGAGGCCAGTTCAGGATGAGGATCTACGAGAGGGAGAACTTCGGTGGTCAGATGCATGAGCTGATGGACGACTGTGACAACATCATGGACCGTTACCGTATGTCCGACTGCATGTCCTGCAACGTGATGGACGGCCACTGGCTGATGTACGAGCAGCCCCACTACAGAGGCAGGATGATGTACCTGAGGCCCGGAGAGTACAGGAGCTTCAGAGACATGGGCATGAGCGGCATGAGGTTCATGAGCATGAGGCGTATCATGGACATGTAAAAACAGCAGTGTAGAATATGTCTAAGTTTGCCAAAATAATAATAAAAAAATTGTCAAAACATTCCTACCTGTTGTGTCATTTATTATTAATTTAGTACATGATTGGGAATTTACCATGATTTTTTTCCACATTACCTACATACTACATGTTTTCATATTGCACATCTGAAAAAAATCCATTAAAATATGAATTATAAGAATGATAGAGGTTGCTGTTCAATAAAGCTCTACATATCTGAGTACAAGATTAACAATAGTAGTAACCATCCTTTTAGCACTCCTCAGTATATTACTCTCAAAATGAGTGAGTAGTGAGAATGAAATAAAATAAATGATAACAATGAAAGACATGCCTTTAAAGGGATCATTTTCGTTTAAATGGCAGTAGAGGTACATTTACATCACAACAGTGTTTTTAAAACAGCAAATTGAGATTTTTGAGAAATACATATTCGTTTCTGGCTCTCGAGAGTAAATAGGTAAATTTCCTAAAATGTCATACTATTACTTTTGTCACTGTTCTTCAACCCACAGTCCTGCCAGCCACTGTCCTGTCATCATTTAAGTTCTTCCTGTTTTAGTTCTATGTTCTGGTCCCAGTATTTATCTATTCACCCCACCTCTCCCTCACCTCTCTTTTCAGCCACTCCTACCCCATCAACTCACGTGTGTTTGAGCTGCAGTCATTACCATCAACTCTGCATATAAGCCACACACATCATCACATTCACCTACTGCCAGGTTGTTCTTTGTACTGTCAAGACTTTTCAGCAGATGCTCTCAGACGAATTCTTTGTTTCCTACCCTGTCTGCTTCTGACCAACCTGTCTAGTTGTAATCTGGATTTCACTTCAGCCATTTGTCCCTGTTTTGCCTCAGAGTTTCAAGTTCTTATCTGCCTGTCTCGGTGACTGTTGGCATTCCCCATGGACGACCCCAGAGTTTATCTTACCTGTGATTCCTTGCAACTCTGAGATTGTCTTCGTGTTGTCTTACCGTCACCCTGTGAGAGGGTGCATATCCAGCTGTTGACTTGTATTCATCTTACCTGTGAAACCCTGTGGCTCAGAGACATCTCCATATTGTCGTTCTCTGTCACTCTCTGAGTTTAGTTAATACCCCCTGTTAGATTAGACATTTGAAAAAAAACGTCATTTAACAACTCTCTCAACTTTCCTGCATGTGTAGCTATTGAGTCTTCCTATACACTCCATTACACCTTTGACATCTTGTTAGTTGAATTCAGTGGTTCTGAAGATAGGTGGCAGGCCCCCTGGGCATTAATAGAGCCAGAAGAAATTTTGTTGATGACAAAGGAAAAAATATAGAGTGAAACAAAGTTAAATGAATATGATTTATTTAGGGAATAGTGATGCTTCCACATGACCAAGATAAGCACACGAGACCAGCAGCGGAAAGACTGGCTGTTTTTATATGGTTATTCTTAATGCCTGTCACAAAGACACATTTTTTTTCAGATGGCAACAGAACCATCAGTCAATCACAGGGAAGCCTTTAAAATCCAACACAGCCCCTTATCCTAATCCTAACCTTCTTCTCTTTGACATTAAGATTGTGTGTTCACTATGACTGGATGAACAAATATAACTTTCTGTTACCATCCTACGAAAAGAAAATTTGATCAATTTTTCAAGAAAAGGATAGAGCAAAGAACAAAAACAGTTTATAGGGACAGAGATAGAGGCACACCGGTTTTCAATTGTCATTAACCACCTCCTACATAAGCCTGGCCCTGACTCCACTCCTGTGCCAGATTATTTCGTCCTATAAGGTAAATCTTGCTCCCATGTGTTTTCTGCGGACATTAAAAAAAGAACAAGTATTGCACAAGTGTACTGAGTGTACTGAAAAGCAGTATATGGCCCATGGTCTATTGGGAGCAGTGCTGGTTATACAGTCAAACAGCTGCAGGAAGGAAAGACCTGTGATATCGCTCCTTCACACACTTTGGGTGAAGCAGTCTGTCACTGAAGGAGCTCTCCAGAGCTGTTAAAGTGTCCTGCAGAGGGTGGGAGTCATTCCCCAACATGGATGACAGCTTGGCCATCATCCTCCTCTCTCCCACCACCTCCACTGGGTCCAGGGGGCAACCCAGCGCAGAGCTGGCCTTCTTGATGATTTTGTCCAGTCTGTTCCTGTCCGCAGCCGAAATGCTGCTGCCCCAGCATGTAACTCCATAGAAAAGGGCTGATGCAACAACAGAGTCATAGAAGATCTTCAGTAGCGCCCCTTGCACTCCAAAAGACCTCAGTCTTCTAAGCAGATAGAGTCTGCTCTGACCCAGAAGGACAAGAGTTTGTGTCCATGCATTGATTACAGGGGGGTAAACGACATCACTGAAAAAAACAAGTACCCTCTTTCCCTGTCCACTTAGTCCACAACAATGAGGGAGACGAGTGGAAAACCGCTTTCAGTATTCACTTAGAACATTTTGAATACTTCATCCGCAGTTTTCCAAGGTCTTATCAATGATGTTTTACGGGACATGCTGAATCGTTTTGTGTTTGTGTATCAAGACAATATTCTTATTTTTTCCAGGGACCTGAATCAGCTTGTTCTTCAGAGACTATTAAAAAACAAACTGTTTGTTAAGGCCGAGAAGTGCGCTTTCCATGTCTTCTCTGTGCCCTTCTTGGGTTTCGTGGTGGAACAAAGACAAATTAGAGCAGACCCTGAGAAGATCAAAGTGGTAATGGAGTGGCCAGCTCCCACCACTAGGAAACACTTGCAGAGGTTCTTACGGTTTGCCGCTTTAGAAGTTAAAGCACTTGTTTGCGGACTAGAATCTGGGTCTGGATCGACTAGAATCCAGACCCACAAACTCCAGTTTGTGGTGGAGATCGATGTCTCAGACTCTAGACTTGATGTCGTTCTCTCTCAGCGCTCCCCATTGGACCAGAAGTTCCACCCTTGCACATTCTTCTCCCGACAGTTTTCGCAGACAGAGAAAAAATAAAATGTGGGAAACTGGGAGCTGCTTCCCATGGTGTTGGCTCTACAGGAGTGGAGACACTGGCTGCAGGGAGTAACTCATCCAGTCATTGTCTGGATTGATCATGCCATACTGATCAAACTGATCATACTGATCACGATAGCCTACCGCCCTGGCTCCAGAAACTCCAAGCCAGACATCCTCTCCCGCTAGTTCTCTCCACCTCAGGAAGAACCCGCCAAAGAAACTATCCTTCCCTCCTCCTGTGTGGTCAGAGCAGTCCAATGGGAAGTGGAGGGTGGTCCAGGAGGCCCAACAAGGCCATCCCACCCCGGAGGATTGTCCAGCCAGCCGACTCTTTATGCTTCCCCCTGCAAGGTCTTCTGTAATTCAGTGGGGACATCCATTTCACTCCATCCCGCTCTCTCCATCCACCTCTCACTGCCTGCCTCAGCACCATGGGATGCAGAGCTTTCAGTCACTCTGCTCCTCAGCTCTGGAACTCACTGCCACCTGACCTCCGTAACTCCACCGGCCTCTCCATTTTCAATTCCAAACTCAAAACCCATCTGTTCCGACTTGCCCAATCCCCTTAACGATGTCACACTGTCCCTCACACTTTTTACTGTGTATTTTTATCTTTGACTGTATTTTATCTGTTTGTTCTTTATCTATGTACAGTGTCCTTTGGTGACCTGAAAGGCGCTTTCAAATAAAATGTATTATAATTATTATTGTTATTATAGTCAGACTCAAAGTCCCCCCGTCTCTTAATGTGCATCCTGCCCCCCCTGTGTCCCTGTATGTAATATGGAGAATGTTGATAGCTTTAGTTTCCTCAACAAAATTACTTTTACCAAGCAACCAAGCTAGTTATTTGTAGACTTACATGTAGCCCAGGTGTATGAAAGGTACTAAAACAAAGTTTACTTTGTTTCACTTTGGTCTTATTACAGTAATTAATCTTATGTAGCCTCAAACAGATAAATAAACAGAAAAAAATATATATTGTGTTTTTCTTTCACTTACAAAACGAATACACACATGAGCCAGATAAATATATTTTCGACATAAGACGGTGAAAACATGACTGTTATTGTCCACAGGGGCCACCAAATACACAAAATAAAGTTTCTTGTCAATACTTTGATGTATATATCACAGTGATCAATTTGGCAATCTGGTCACTGTCACATTCTCTGGCTTAATATGTTTTATACAAATGATGCGACTCCAAAAAAAAAAAGATAAACAAGTGTGCAATTGGTTTTTGGAAATTAACTTTTCCAAATTTTCCTGAAAATAAGTCTTTCATAGTGAATGCTGTAAGTTACTATTGATTATTTATATTTATGTTAAACAGTATGTACTACTCACTATGTATGTTTTCACAGTTTTGCATTATAAATTTGTACATGGTTTCATAATTTGTATTCTACATGACTCTCAGTGAAATAAAATTCTTCTCTGTTGTATTCATTTATCAAATGATCAAAATCATAGTCCAAAAGTTGTGATGAAATATTTCTTCTTAGAATGTTTCATTAAAGAACAAAAATAATCTGTATTTCATGTATGAAACCTAAATTAATTTTCTCTTCATGCTGTTACGTAATTTTTTCTGGCTGTGTATGGAACAAATTTATTACAGCAAAGCTGAAATTAAATAACCATAGGAAAAAAATATATACACTATACAGGTCATACACACAGTTTTTAGCAGTCACATGGAATTTAGGTCAAATTTTACCTATTCACATGTTGCAAGCACTGTTGGGAATGCTTTCTGTAATGACAGAAAAGGCCTTTCTAAAGACTGTGAGGTGCCCTGTCACTGAAAAAAATGAACATAACCTCTGCATTCTATAGGCATCAATGGTAAGTTGCTGAGTAAGTGGTTCTCTGAGGGGGGCCACTGATTCTTTACGTTTGGTCAGGTATAAAAGGAAAGGGTTAAACCAGGTAGGCAGGCAGTTCAGGAGCAAGAGCAACAACACATCTGCAGCCAACATGAGCAACACCGGCATGAACATGAGGGGCAAGGTACTTTCAAAAATCATTTAGTGATTAGTAGAGAATTACTGTTTATAAAGTGAAATCATCACATTGACCTTGTTACTTGTTTTCTAACTATTATATTTGATTATTTTCAGATCATCTTCTATGAGGACAGGAACTTCCAGGGTCGCTCCTATGAGTGCATGAGTGACTGCTCAGACATGTCCTCCTACATGAGCAGGTGCCACTCCTGCAGGGTGGAGAGCGGCTGCTTCATGGTGTATGACCGTCCCAACTTCATGGGAAACCAGTACTTCATGAGGAGGGGCGAGTATGCCGACTACATGAACATGATGGGAATGAGGGACTGCATCAGGTCCTGCCGTATGATCCCCATGGTAGGTATAAAACAGCATCTATCAGACTATGGTTCTGTTACAGGCGACACCTTAATATTAAGACATTAATTGGTCTTTATTTTCTTTAAAAAAATAGCACAGAGGCCAGTTCAGGATGAGGATCTACGAGAGGGAGAACTTCGGTGGTCAGATGCATGAGCTGATGGATGACTGTGACAACATCATGGACCGTTACCGTATGTCTGACTGCATGTCTTGCAACGTGATGGACGGCCACTGGCTGATGTACGAGCAGCCCCACTACAGAGGCAGGATGATGTACCTGAGGCCCGGAGAGTACAGGAGCTTCAGGGAGATGGGTATGAGTGGCATGAGGTTCATGAGCATGAGGCGTATCATGGACTCCTGCTACTAAATGTTTACTGAAAGTATGAAAAACCACCAAATAAAGTAACTGCTGCACTACTTTCTGACATTTGTCAAGTTTCTTACCCAACTGTCATAATGAAATAGTATACAGTATTATATGACAAATATGAAATGGATTATGGAATCCAATGTATTTTTGTTCACAGCAAGCAGCTGTTAGCTAACATTTTCGTTCAAACATTTATTACGTTTTAATTTCTTTACTAATGAGAATTCTGCAGTTTAATATTTTAAAGCACATTGGCTTACTATTGATCTCAAAAGAAGGATAATATTCTGGGTATTCAACATTGCATAAATTTTACATGGTACTGATATTTGAAAAATTGAAAACAAAAATAAATTTTCAAGCAAGGTAGAAATTGTATTTGGTATTCCATACATTAACATACTTCACCATTAACTGCAATACTGTACCAACGAAAAGTTTACTTGGTTATCATGGAAAATTCAAAAGCTCTGAGGATACTACAGTACTACAACTGATACAGATGCAAATAGACAAATTAGGAAATTATCTTCATTAGGAAATTACCTTCATCAGTTTGACAATACTTGCTAAGCATTTCGGGATGCAAAACACAGAAATACAGAAACATGCTGCAGATACAGAAACATCTTGCAAATACAGTAACACACTACAAGTAGCACAATAACTAGAAACAAATACATTTTGTGGCCCCTTTTAATCAATATAAAACAGTTAATAGAAGGAAATACCACAATAGTACCCATAAACTGTGTTCTAAGGATGAATTAACCTCTCACATATAGGCTAGGTATAGCCTTACTATTTGTTGGTAATGGCCATCTGCATGAAAGGTACACATTCAGGGCCAGAATACATTATAATGAGCAAACACATCAAGGCATACACTGAAGCAACACAGAATATCCTAAGTCCATTTGATGAAGTACATCTAGAGGCTTACTGCTCAAGTGGGCAAATTTGGTCCAAATACATTTCCCTCATTATATGCAATCTTTCAAATTAAGAAGAAGAGAAATAAAATTAATGTTAGATTAATTCAGCAATTATGGTGCGGTGATTTGTTCCAGACTACAATGATGAAGAGTTGTGAATTTGCCGTAACATTAGCTCTGATTTGCTCCTCTGACTAGCTCCTTCTCCAAAGACATGTCAGCTGAGGATTACCTGAGTACCAAAGCATATAGAGCTATTTTCCATACTCAACTGATGGAAACAAACAAGGTTTCTAATTTGGAATAATTAAAATTGATAGCCACAACATAGACCTGAAGTATTGTTCAGTTATCTGGGAGATTCTTGTGTTTCTATGTCAAAGGATCATTGAGAATATTATTGACAGAAACCTATCAGAACAACCAGCTCTTTCTTCTATGACTTGGAAACTCTGAAGTGTGGGTGTGACACAAAATTACAGTTCTATATTCACTTCAGTCTGGGGTCATGGATTTTAGGTTTTTTTTTTGTTATAACCGGTAAGAAAAAGGAAAAATATTACAGTTCCTTTATTATACTTGAAATATTTAAATGCTAAACAGTGCCTCATGGGGTAGTCAATATCACCAATAATATCGTAATATTAGGACAAAAAAAACATTGTAAGCAAATGTTCTATACCAAATCACGCATCCAAGCATATTCATACTACTGTAATATAATTGACTTAAGTCGGTCTTTATTATCTGTATTTGTCCTTGTCTTGAAGTTTTTTCCTCCACAATAAACTTCACATAAGATTCAAAGTGACACTAAACTGTTTAAACATCAAGTGTTAATTTTAGCACATCATGAAATACAGCAGTTACAATAATCATGTATACAATGACCAAGTCAGATTGCTAACGAACACACTGCAACAGGCATGACAACCTTAAAATTATAATATAAATAAATGGGTCAAAGGGGTAAAATTTCTAAAGTCTTCGAGGCCCAGTCATGTGATTATATGACACAGTAGCACAGGCCTGTACAGCATTCTATACCATGTTGCTGGGTCAGGGGTTTAAATAATGGGGGCCCACTGACTCTGTTGGCTTTGGTCAGGTATAAAAGCAAGGGTTAAACCAACAGGAGAGCAGTGCAGCAGTAGCAGCAGCAACAGCAGCAGCTCACCTACAAGTATGACCACCACTGACATGAGCATGGGCAAGGTAAGTTTGTAATTTTAAACACAAATTACAAATGTCCTCACTATTGTTATTTGTACTGAATATCCAGTAGACTTACAAGATTAAATTATGTCCATGTTTTTACTGTCAACAAATGTATCCATTGTTTTTCAGATCATCTTCTACGAGGACAGGAACTTCCAGGGTCGTTCCTATGAGTGCATGAGTGACTGCGCTGACATGTCCTCCTACCTGAGCAGGTGCCACTCCTGCAGGGTGGAGAGCGGCTGCTTCATGGTCTACGACCGTCCCAACTTCATGGGAAACCAGTACTTCATGAGGAGGGGCGAGTACGCCGACTACATGAGCATGATGGGAATGAGCGGCGGTATCAGGTCTTGCCGTATGATCCCCATGGTAGGTATAAAACAGCATCTTTCGTACTATTACCGGTGATTACCACCTTAACACTTAAGACATTGATTCATTCATTGGTTTTCATTTTCATAAAAAAAATAGCACAGAGGCCAATTCAGGATGAGGATCTACGAGAGGGAGAACTTTGGTGGTCAGATGCATGAGCTGATGGACGACTGTGACAACATCATGGAGCGTTTCCGAATGTCCGACTGCATGTCCTGCAACGTGATGGACGGCCACTGGCTGATGTACGAGCAGCCCCACTACAGAGGCAGGATGATGTACCTTAGGCCCGGAGAGTACAGGAGCTTCAGGGAGATGGGCATGAGCGGCATGAGGTTCATGAGCATGAGGCGTATCATGGACATGTGCTAGACATTTTCATTTTGAAATAAAAAAGGAAAGATAATAAAAAAAAACTTGAGCCTGTGATTTCTATCTTTGTTCTTCCACGTTTACAAAAAAATATTCTTTTATATTACATTGAATAAACAACATGGATTACTAATAAGGATCAAAACATAAATAACTGTTCATGAAAATAATGAAAAGAAAATATACGACATCACAGAAAAAACACACTGTAAAAACATACATAATCACATAAACATTAAAAAATTAATGTCACAGGTTAAACAATGTACATACAACTTGGGTTTACTATAAACTCTATCTTTGTTGTACACTTAAGTATTATTTGTAAAGCTGTGTTCAGTATCATTCAATATTCACTTTTTTTTATTTACTTAATTAGGAAAACATTTAATTGTGTTTGAAATCTCTCTCAAGACACACCTGGCCATGATACCTCAAAATACAAGAAGTAAATTCAAAGGGTTACATGCTATAAGGAGTACATATTAGTTATACAGCTCAGTATTTACTGAGTATACTTTTTCAGCGCTGTGTAAATTTCCATACTGCACTAAATTATTTCACAATGTACTATAAATTGCATATCAAAACCCACTGCAAATTGTAACGATCTTCAGCAATGCGTTGCGCAAAGTCAGCTACAGTAATTATGCAAACAGCTGATAATATCATGAAGATGTTGTGTGTGTGCAAATAAGTCCAAATATAGAAATAAGCAGATAATATGAGATAAAACAAATAGCAGGTTTCATAAAGCAAACCTGTGCTGCAAACCTTCATAGAATTCATGCACATCTTTTAAATAGCATATGCACCATTAAAATAACATATACCTTTATTCGTCCCATAGTGGGGAGACCTGCATAACTATTTGTATAATAGCTTGACATGTTTCACGCCTTTGGTGATCATAGACTGTAGACTCCCAGCTAATCCAAAAATAGGAAAAGAGATGGAGCATAGGAGGAGCATAGGCTGTATAAACATGGACGTAATGTCGTCACCCATACATTTTTGAAGAGCAAAAATGAAGTAAATCGTAGCGCGCGGCCATCTTGGCAGTGGGGACGTCGCCTAACTCCGCCTAATCCAAATATGGACAAAGAGGTGGAGCGAGGGTGGGTCTGAATGAAGTCTGTTAAATGAAACATCCTCACCAAGCTAGCCAGCTAAGCCGGTGGTACTGGCCGGCTTCTACACGGGTTACAGTACTTTAATAAGCCAGCATAACATTATATGTGAACAATTCTACAATTTTATTTAGCAGACACTTTTATCCAAAGCGACGTACATTGTAATACTAATGGAAAAGCCATTGGGGGCAATTTTGGGGGTTCAGTATCTTGCCCAAGGACACTTCGACACATAGGCTTCGACACATAATCTTCTTCGTTTCAAGATGGCGCTGTAGGTGACGGCAGCTACTCCAGTCGCTCCTCAGCACTGTTTTTGTTTTTACCTGTTTTTTATATTATTTTAACGTTTATTCTACCTCAACTTCCGTGAGAAGTTTTATTTACATGTATCCTATGGATATTATGGACACAAACACAAGAGCCAGCCCTCTAGTTTATTCTAGAGAGAAGTTGCTGGCTCTACGGACCACCACACATGGACTGAGACACGACATCCCGACGGAGTTGAAGAGAGGGGCTAAGCTAAAGGCTAGGCTAGCGGAGAACCGGAGGCGATTCAAACCATCACTTCCCTCCGTGATTATGGGCAACGTCAATTCACTGCCGAATAAGGTGGACGAGCTGGCTGCTCTGGAGAACCAGCGGATTTACCGGGAGTGCAGCTTGT